>JAOTQR010071383.1:0-13279 GCA_025774065.1 Solanum ossicruentum | reverse complement strand
GTTCCAACTTGATATGTAGTGTATAGATGAAAATCTCTTTCACTTTCTTTAAGAATTGTTAATATGAAATGGGACGGACCTAATCCCTTAAACGATTGGATTTGTGTTACATCTCTAACTTGGTGGGCGCAACTTGCACAATCAAAACTTAGGTTTGAGTTGATCCTATTGAATTACATAGAAAGCACATATAAAATCAAGAAACAAATGTGTATATCTCAATTAAAAAGTAAGTCCTTAGCCTATGATCCCCTTGTCAATGGCTCTACCAAGAAAACAACTACTATCAACAATTCATACAAGGCAATAAACATGTAGCATACAAGTTCTATTTGGACCATCGAGTCTATCATAAGGTCTAAGAAAACATAAATTCTATGTAGATTGTTGACCCCAGCATGATCTCTATACAAAAACTACAAAAATAGATATATACAATATAAGCTAGGTTCATAAGTTGGTAAGCTATCACCAATAATAACAAGGCCAAACTAGGTAATAGGCTACAACTAATTAACATACTGTAACACCCCATTTTTTTTAAGCTAAGACTGAGATATCCTTTACATGATATACAATTTTAATTGATGATTCTTAATTGAGAATAGGTGTTCAAGTCAATTACTTAGTGTGGGAATAAAATTGGAGATGATCGAAGGTCACACGAATCCTCTAGTACGAAGTTAAGTTAAAAACTTTCTTAGCATTTGAGTTCTAATGGAAGATTTTATAAAAGTTAGATGGACCATTTTTAGGTTTTGCATACATGCTAGGATCAATTCTCAAGTATTTAAAGTATATTATATGTGATTTAGAGTCATAAGGGATCTTTTACCTCAAGCCAATTCCAAAGAATTTCTACCGACTAAGTTTTCGTATTAGTTGATCGACGGGTCAACTTCAAATGACCATATCTCCTAAAGTATAACAAGTTAGGTTACCTATACTATATCAAATTGAATATATTTGAATTAGATTTTCAATGCATCTAATTTTGCCTTAATCAGAGTTTGGAGTAGAAAGTTATGATAATTTTACTGAAGACATCCAGAGCTGCGGACCTGACGCGAACCCTTTTTAGATAAGCTAAATGACTTCCTTTCTTTTTATTTTGAGGGTATTTTTATTCTAAAACCTTTGGAGGTCTATTTAAGGTCCCAAAACACATCAAATGTCAGTTCTTCATAAGTAAAACCCTCTCCATCACACCTAAGCATAAACGCTCAAGAATCATCAAGAAAATTATCAAGTTAGGGTTAGCTTTCAAGATTCATCATCAAGGTAGGTTATTCTTCATAAATTCAAGCTACCCAACCCAAACTTCTTCATTTATTCATGAATCTCTAATAGAATCTTAAATCATAGCCTTGGGTTTCAGGAAAACAAATTCAAGAATTCCAAGAAATGATTTCTTGATTCTTCTTTTTCAAGAATTAGGGGTCTTCATCAAGAATTCTAAAGATTCTAAGTCAAAAATTCAAGAATCATAGAGAATTCCTTCAACCAATTCCCTCCCAAGTTTTTTTACTTTAAAAGAACTACCAAGATCGAAAATTTTCTTCAAGAAAGCTAATGTTCATCAAATTTCGATTGTAATATCAACTTTTCGGGTATGTAAGGCTAAACTAATACATAGGTGTTGTTCCCTAGCGCACGCAAGTGTACGTGGTATAAACAAGTAATATAATGGCCTGATTAAGGGGACGGAATGACAAACCCAAAGGATTTGATTAAAATCGATAAACGATCCAAGGTGTTACGTTGAAGTGTTTTTAGTAAAATGGTTAAGAGATTTCTGAAAAGAAATTAAATAACTAATTAAACTTCTACACTAAACTGGTTTTTATTGTTAATTATCAAATTAAGATCAATTCCGGGATTGTAACCTTAACAACGTTATTTTAGACTCGAAGTTTGCACATATGTCTTGGTTCCTAACTACTGATTCACGAGGTTAAAATTACCTAAACAGGGTTGCACGCCTCTGTCGGCCTACTGTTATTGACTGCCTAATTACATCATTGAGCGAGGATAGATAGACCAATAAAAGTGCTTTAACGTTACCTTCCCGTATTATGAATCAAACGAGGTGTAAGGGTAGTTGTCACCGGGTCTCCCTGACACGAAATGTGCCCCATAGATGGTAATAGAGGAATTGAGGGTTCATGAGTCTCCATACATGTTTTCTTGAAATATGTTCTTGAAAATTTTATCTATTATATGTATTTTCATATGTTGATAATCATCATAAACTTTTTGCTTGAATTAAATACTTTTCATGAGATATTGTATAAACTCCATATGCTGATTTGTGAAAGCATTCATGAATGAACCTAGGGATGGAGTCTAGAGCCTTGACTTTAGTATGTTGATAGTAATCTTGATATGAGTATGAGATTGAGTTAATTGAGCTTGACGATCCTATGAGTCTTCATAATTGAGTTCTTGAGTTCTGTCTAAATGACTTCTTCTAAATGATAATCTGAGTCCTTGAGTTCTTAATGAGAATTGAGTTAATTGAGATGAGCTAATGTCCTTGAAAGCAAGAGAGGACTTAAAGTTTGAGTTAATGAGATAATGAGAGTCTCTACGAGACTAATTGAGGCAATTGAGTTAAGATGAAGAGTCTTATGAGCAGTGAGTCTTGGGAGGAGTATCGAGCACCAAAATGGGAAAGAGTAAGTCCAACTCGAACCCATTAACTATGTTACCAAACGTAGGAGCAGACTAAGTCCATTAAATTCGGACAAGACCCTATTTAGTGAAACTAAGTCCGTTAAAGTGGGACGAGTTTCTACTTTTAGGACTAAGTCCTTTAATGTCTAATAGGTCCCCCTTTCAAGTCCCTAAAAGTTATAAAGGACTTTAGAGACCAGATCCCTTATGGATCATAGTTGTTCCATACCTGGCAAATACGGAACGATTGTGGCAACAACAACGAGATTGTTGTACAATCACTGGCTCATAAGTGATTGTTGTCGGATAAGAAAAACTCCCAAATAGGTCCCATACTGATAGTACTCTGAGTTGAGTTAAGTTGAGTTGATTGATGAGGTTTCATTGGTATTGATGGGTCATTTGTCTACTCTTTATTCCTGCTTTAGACAAACATTTGACATTCTAATTAAGTATTTTCTGAGTTGATGTTATTTCCATATTATTCTACCTGTTTCTGTTTCATTGAACCATTTTACATACTCATATATTCCACGTACTGACATCCCCTTTGGACTGCATCATTTTATGATGCGGAGATAGGTAATCAAGATCATCAACATGCGCTCCGTTGGGAATCTATTGTAGTCAGCAGAGTTGGTGAGTCTCCTTACTTCAGAGGATCATTATTTTATTTTCATCTAGCTTTATAGAGTCAGACTTGATTTAGACTAGCTTTACTTTGAGTTGAGGTAGCCATAAGTTTGTTATTAGCACCATTTGATTAGTGATAGAGGCTTCATAGATTAGAGTTGAGTTATTGATGTTGAGACTTGTTGAGCTAGCTTATTTTGGACTAGCCTATTTACTTATATATTATGAGACTTCCACCATTTATTATCTTTAGACTTCAACTGAGTTTTTATGTTATTGAATGAATGAAAATGATGAGGCCAAGTAGTTCGTTTGAGGAATAGCAATAGTCTCCAAATGCCAGCCATATCTAGGGTACCCATCTTGAGATGAGAAATCCCACATCCATAAAACACAAGAGAGATGCTAGGTACATAAGTAAAAGACTAGTCTATATACTTTGAGACGCCTTTTGGGGTGGGCCCAAATAGACAAATCCATGATGGGTTAGGCCTAAGAGCGGCCAATACTTCATAGTGTGGGCCAGGTCGTTAAAGGTGGTATCAGAGCCATTCTTGTATCTGCCTTGTCGATGTGGATCAGAGTTCAACTGAGTCTAGGCGAATCCCTATAAGGCTGTTTGATCTGCTGTCAAAACACAACACATTTGATGCCTAGAACATGAGATTTTATGTGTTCTCAATGCGACTTTTTATGATTTTTATGTGTTTTTGTGTTTATTTATAGAGAAAATACAGGTTGACTTGATTTTGGGAAAAGTTGCAGATTTTGTTAATTTGCAAGACCTACGACGAGTTGTAGCTCAAGCTATGAGTTGTAGAGGCTGTTTGTAGTAATTAACAGTGTTCAGAAATATAATCTGAAAATTTGATGTTCAACCACACAAGCTTAAGGTAAGAGTCATAGTCCCCTCTGTGACCCGTAAAGGGAGGCCTCGTAGTAATTAATAGTGTTGATTAGAATTGTACCAAGAAATGCAAGAATGGACTACGAGAAGGCAACACGAGTCGTAGACCATATTAAGATTCATAAAGGTGGATCATAACATTGAAGTTTAAAATGCCAAGTGCCATGAAAGCCCAATTATGACTCATATGTCACTTTACCAGTCGTAACTACAAGCCGTAGCAGACGCCGACCAGATTTTCTAATTATTTTAACTACAACAACAACATACCCAGTGATATCCCACAAATGGGGTCTGGGGTTTCTAATTATTTTAAATACCTTTTGTAAATATTATAAATAGTATATCTTAGGGTTTTAGGAGGAGTTTTTCAGCAACCTTTCATTATTATGCACAACATTCAAGATTGTAGAGAGGTTTTGAGAGAGACTTTCTAGGGTTTCACTTTGAGACTCAAATTTGTAGATTTAGATTCACTTATGGTTTAGTCTTATCATTCAAGATTTTAATTCTAATTGCAAAAAAGGTTTCATTTTTCTTTAATTTGCTTGGGTAAGAAATCTTCCATGTCTTCTTATTTCACTGTTGATTTGTGTGCTCAAGCCATGAGTGGCGAAACCCAAAACTGGGGGTTGTGAGAACCATGAATGGCTAACTTAGATATCGAGATTATTTGCACTTCGTGAGTTGGGTATTTGCATATATTATCTATTTTTCTTCATTTTGCTTGTTTAATAGTGGCCAACATTAAACTCCGCCTAGTGTCATTATCCCGATCACGGTAGTGATGAATAAGAAAGGGAAATGGGTGACAAAGCTCGATTGATATGTTCTCGTCTTATCAACCAGACCCGGCCAAGGAGAGGTTGACTGGGACAATAGGTACGGTTAGTTTGGCACACTATGGTAGCCGACCAAGCGCCATAGTGAAATTCGACGTTTGACTTTTCCCAAGGATTGGAAGAACCCAAGTTACCATCCTGCATGCAATACCCCAATTTAGGTTGTATTATCTGAGGTATCTAAGTTAGTGAATCACGAGGAACACAATTCCCCAAGTTTCTCTCCAATTTGATTGTCTCTACGTTTTATTAATATAGTTTTATTTACTAACAATTATTGCAAAACCCTCCTTTCTTGAGAATAGAGTTATTTAATGCTTGAATTGATTGTTGGTGAATCTAAGTGGCAAAGCCTCGTATTCCTTTGGGATTTAACCCTAACATATGGTTAGGTTTTATATTTAACAATGATCGCTTTATCCTCAAAGTGAGAGGTACTGTTTGAGCGTGATCAAAATTAATGGCGCCGTTGTCAGGGAATACGACAAAGTTTTGACTTGAACTAGTAGTTAAATCAAGTGTTGATTTCTTAATTCACTTGATTTACTTTTGTTTTTGTTGGTTAGTTTCTTTTGCAGGGTACACTAGCCATACCCAACACAGGGATTCAACAGGCTATCCGACGAATGGCTGAAGAAAATTTCCTTATCACCAGCAACCTACTTCAATCATTATAGAGACGTGCTGTATTTGGGGAGTCTTCCATCGGAGGACCCACATAATCATTTACAGAACTTTGCATGCATATGTAGGGAAGTGATGGAAACACAACACCTGTCCATGGATGCTATGAAGCTTCAAGTCTTCCCAATAACTCTCACGTAAAATGCTGCAATTTGGTAGGGCCAACTTCCACGCGATGTGTTCACCAACTGGTTGGAGGTTCAAAGAGATTTCTATGCAAGGTTCTATGTCAGACTAAACAGATTTAAACTACGAGATAGAATTATTAGTTTCTAGTAATTCTCAGGTGATTCCCTTACTTTTACATGAGAACAATTCAAATGATGCTTAAAAGATGCCCCAGATCATGGCATTTCAGATGCAACCCTAGTGGCAAGCTTCTATGGACCGCTGAGCTCAAAACATCAAGCTCATGCAGATGCTCTACTGAGATGAGGCTACCTAGCATTCTTACGGTCACCCTTTACAGAGGTTGTTGAATGAATAGATAAGTTGGAGACGGTTCATAGCATATATAGACCTATAAAGGAGCAGGTAACTAGTTGCATAGAAGTTTATGATGATAACTCTAAGAAAGTGAATGATGAGGTAATCAGTTTAAGCTACCCCATCAACAGTGCCAAGGAAGCAAAAATTCTAAAGTTGAAGGCATGCTTGCCTAGTTGGTTAAAAGAGCCGATGCACAGGAGGAACTGTTGAGAGAGATCAAATTTGATGCCAATAATATAAATTACAAATTTGATCGGCATGCAGAAGCAATTGAGAAATCGAACAACTAATTCGGGCGATTGTCATAGCAACTAGAGCAGATTCATTGGAGCATGTTGAGAAAAGAAAAGCCCTGTGAAGGAGGTTCATCAAATCTTGAGGAGTTTTGATCACTCAAGATGACTAAGTCATGCCGCGACATTAAATCAGGCGCTACTTGGGAGGCAACCCAAGAGGTTTTAGTGCTTTTGTTTATTTTTGATTTTATTGGTAATTTTTGTATTTTTAGGAAGCATTTTGAGTGTGTTGATTTTGTTTTTAGAAAATGAATTGGTTGTATGTTGGTATAATGGTGTACTTTGACAAAAAATTGTGCAGGTTTTGAACAAAGTGGCAAAAGTGCAGAAAATGGCAACGTAACCCGGAAAGGGTTAAATAGGAGTCAAAATGATTTTGACCCTATTTTAACCCTAAATCACAGAAAATTAACCCCTAATATTCCCCCCACCCCAATATTTTCCGATCACTATTCTGGCCACCCAACCTTATTTCTGGCGAGATTAACCGGCGGCTAGGGTTTTGCCCCCCATTCTTCTCATTTTACTCGTCTTTTATCATCATCTCTTACGATATTTCTCTTGGTTTGTTTTAAATCCTATAATTAATTTTGCTTTGAATTTTTGAATGAACATGTGGTTGAAATTGTTGCCAAGGCTATTGATCGTGAGTATGATGATATTGAGAAGGAATTAGGGTTGTTATTGAATAGAATTCATCGAATTTAGCCCTAGTTGAGGGATTTTCCCTTGTTGTTTTAATTTGATGATCATGCTATGCTATGTATTGTTGATTAAGTGCATAAGATTGGGTTGTGATTGTTGATTGACTTGCAAAAGCCAGGTAGCATGACAAGGTTTTGATTAGGGCAATGTTGTTAGACTTGTTGCTTGATGACTTTTTGGTGAATTTGTGAACAAATTTGCTATATCTTTGTGTACATGTTTGCATGATAGATTTGTATAATGCAGGGATTTGTTTGAGTTCATGTGTGAAGGAATTGAGGGAATTGTATTTGAAAGTGTGTTGTTCGCTATATCTGTGATTGATGGGGTAACATTAGTATTGAAACTGTGTTTAGGATTTTGGGTAGTTTGTGCTCATGTTTTGAATGATGAATTCTTGTTTTGATGCTGTTTAATTCAAGTTGAGATTGTGTTTGAAGTCCATGTGGTGAATTAAGGTAACTCAGGCACCTGTTGTTTTCTGTTGCAAAAGCCTCGTACAACTCGTAAATGAGTTTCGAGTCATAGTTGTCTTTAATAGGAAGCAACAGTGACCTAATATTCCTGAGTATTCACCATACAAGACCCAACTACGAATCATAGTTCCCTCTATGAACTGTAGTGGGGTCTCGTGGACCTAAGCCTGTGTGAATTCTGTAAAATGAAACCTTGTATGAGACCAGACCTGTCTATGACCCATAGTCAAGGCTATGAGTCTTAACTGCGTCTCGTACCTAGTTTTAGTTTTCAAAATTATTATGCACCTGTGGACTATGAGGCAAAGTGCAACTCGTACTCTCCACTACAAGATGTACCTGACTCTAATACCTGCCATTTGCAACTAATACATGTTGATTTTACTGTATTTTTTTCTTTTGCTTTTATTTTATTTTGCTGAGTGTTTTGGGGCTAATCATGGTTTGTTTGTGCTTATTTTCAGTTATCATGTCCCTCAAGAGTAGAATGGCAGCAGTAAAAACCCTTAGGAGGATATTTGCTGACGAGTTTTCAGATGACGAACAACCAGAGGCACTGCAGCCTCAAACTAGGGCAGCTGCACGAATTGCTCAGATGCCGATGCAAGTAGATAGTACCTCCCAGTCTGATGAGGAGGGAAGTGAGGATGGGTCTGAGCGAGGTTCACCACAGATGACTCCCACACAAATGGAGTCTAGTTTTAATGAGGTTTCTTAGAGTTGGGAGGATGCATAGTCTTCATCCACTTCGTCACCACCGAATCCTCAAACACATCAGTGGAGGTGTCAAAGGGATGAAGAAGATATATGATGATGACATATAGAAAAAGGGGTAAGGAAAGACAGTGCAATCATTTTACGAGGAGTCCCGACTGATTGATACAGGGTTGAGCCATGTCCCTTGACTTGAAGAGGCTATGACATAACATGGGCTCGAATGGTTGACTAAAAAGATGGATTGTTATTCTCTGGTCCTGGTGCAAGAATTCTATGTGCCCTACGCAATGATTATATGTAAAGATCTTCCCAAAAAGAAGAAGCCTCTCGAGGAGCCCAGATTGCGAGAGGTATTGGTTAGAGGCCGGCCGGTCGACATATCTGAGGAGATAATCCACCGCGTATAGTTTGGTCCCACATATAGAGCACTACAGTCTATAGGTGAGTTTGATCAACGGATTAGGCAGATTAGACAAGCTGTTATTCCTAAGAGTGTGGACCAGAGGACTAAGCTCCTGAGATAGGTTGCGAGTTAGATTGTTGAGCGTGTGATGTGCTGTCAAAATACAACACATTTGATACCTAAAACAACGGATTTTATGAGTTCTTAATGTGACTTTTTATGATTTTTATGTGTTTTTGTGTTGGTATTGCAGAAAAGTTAGGTTGGCCTGATTTTGGGAGAAAATTGCATATTTTGCTGAAGTGCAGGATATGCGAGCCTTTCTACGAGTCGTAGCCCAAGCTAGGACTCATAGGGTGGTCTAGTATAAGAAACAGAGCGCGAAAATCAGAAATCTGCTAAGTTGAGGTCAGCCCTACGAGGCCACGCGATGAGTCATAGGTCTCAGTACGACTCGTGTAGGTGGACTCATAGCAAGAAATAGAGAGCCAAAATTTTAGACAAAAAACTGAAGGCGTAGACTACGAGAGGAGCATACGAGTCGTAGCCCAAGCAACGACTCGTACTAGTGGGTCGTAACAATTAATTCCAAAATACAAAATGCCTGATATGAGACCTCGATGATGACCTAGGTTACCCTAAGAGTCATACCTGTGAGACGTACGTGTCGCCAGCTATTTTTCTGTGTAATTTTTAGGGTTAAGTTTGTAAATCCTATAAATATTTTATGTTAGGGTTTATTTTGAAGGGATTCCAGTCTTGAGGCATTGAATATTCTCTTTATAATATTTTAGGGTTTTAGTGTAGATTTTTATTTTTTATTGAAAAACCCATTTTTGGGGATTGCAAATCTTACATTTTATTCATTCTCCATCTATCAAGCTTGTGGTTTACAACTTGCGGTATTATCTATCTTCATTGCTTTGGGTCAAATTCTCAACTATATATTGTATTTGCATTCTTGTTGGTTTTGCCTTAGCCATGAGTAGCTAAACACCAACAACTTGGGGTTGTGGAAACCATGGGTAATTGACTTGAGTAGGTGACATATGGTTCCCACAACCCCAATACATGGCTAAGGCAAAACCAACATGGGTCACGACATATTCAGAGCTGATAGTGAAGTCCTCCCTCTCCTTTTCTGCCAAGTTTTGGTAGGCTATTGTCAGGTGTCGCATTCGACCCACTTTCACAGATAATGTTTTTAAGTTGGAGCAAGCTATTTTGGTAGCTAGCGTCTTAGCTGGCTACAATATCGATTAGGTACACCTGATAGCTGAACAGATCCACAAGTCAACGCTCATGAGGACTACATGCATGCCATTCCCCATTCTTATACATAGGCTTTTCTTAGAGGCAAAGGTAGAGGTATTAATTAAGCTAGATCCTCTAGTGGCAGCCCTCCACACCATGGATCCCAGCCTAATCAAGGCTAATGAGAACCTAGTGGCACTGCAACGGGCATTTCCTCCTCCCATGCCAGAGACATTCATGCCTGAGCCACAAGCTGGAGGTTCGATGGCTGCCACCACTATAACTCCAACTACTACTGCTGATAAGGGACCACAACACCCAGCGATAGTCGACATTAAGATGGGCCACTACAGCCGCACTTACACTCGAGCCATCTACATCACAGATTCCTCTCTCAAACATCCCTATTATGTCTACTATTGCTTTTCAATCTATGGTGCGGAGATTATGGCGGGTTGAGGCTCAGTTGGATCAGCTTATATGGTAGATTAAGCCATGGGTTTGGCAGACATTTCAGGAGTCAGGAGATCGATGCAAGGCATTCACTGCTTCTGTAATTAACCAGTGTATTGCTACGTTGGTTGCTCGAGTTGACGCCTTTAAGGAGTTAGTGCAGAAGAGATTAGCCGAAGCCCGGCCAGTAGACCTATCAGCCTTTCGTGCAGAATTGACGAAGATCAAGGCTGACTTGATTACATCATTAGCAGCTTCGATTACAGTTCCTGTTCCTATACCTTTAGATGAGCTGCTATTTGATATGTTTGTGGAGGATCAGCCATCGCGTGCTCCTAGGAAGAGACCCATTGAGGCTGATGATGATGAGGAGCGACTAGTGAGCCAGAAGAACTCCGAAGTTGATGAGATGGATAAGGAGGTAGCTGGGTTTGTCTTGAGGATGTCGAGAGAAGAAGAAGAGCAGAGATGAGCCATGAGCTTGATTGATTGAAGGGCATTGGCTCATCCAGCACTGCTTCAGTATAGTCTACCCCGCAGGAGGGAGATGCTCAGGGACAACCATAAACCGGTGCTTAGGCACCATGTGATGTTTATGCAAAATATTCCTATACAATAACTAAGTTGGACTAGTATTGTTTTTGGACTATTCTTTACTAGTCCAATCAATTTAATTTATGAGATTGAAGCCACAAGTAATATGATCAAGCAAAATTTACTTGATCCATTGGCGATGTGAATAATGATAACAAAGTAAACATTTAGGCAAAAACTAATAAAAAGAGATAAGAGCGTGAGTCTTATTGATTGATTTGAGCTAACCAATAATTCTGAGTACTGGACCAATAGTTATTTGGCTAGAGTTTATGTATAGAAATATGTGTATTCAATATGTTGCAATGGGGGAGATTTATAGGATAGTCATCCCAACTAACTTCATGCATCTCTCTTTTGTATATTTTAGGGATATGATTAGAGGAGGTATAAAATTGAATCGATTGATAAATCAATATGAAAAAATATTATTGGTTTATCGTTGTTAGGCTATAAGATTAAAATATTTTTAATGGTTTTATAAAAATAATTATTGGGTTATCAGTTAAAGTTTAGCTTTTAGTATTTGGGTTATTAGATAAATCGATAACCCATTAAGAGTATAGTATTTTATTATTTTGTTTTATCTCACCATAAATATTATATATTAATAATTTAATATCATTTGATATTACATCGATACTCGTAAATCATGTACTTCTTTGGTTTCCAATGTATAAGCCTTCTATCGAAGAAGTAAATTAGAACATGGGGCTAAATATTACATATTGTTAAGCTTGGGTATTGAACAAACATTTTGTTCACTTCTTGTTGATTTAGTTGTCATATCAGTGTTAATTTGGGAGAGTGTGTTATGTATTTATAAAGTCTATTTTAATAAATTAGCTGAGTCTTGTAAAATTAGACAAATAGATATTTTCATCATTTTACTATTCCTAATCTACCTCATTCTAATTTTGAAAAACATTCTATCATTTACAATCGATTTGCTTATTTCACTATATTGCATTGTTTTATTATATCGCGTCAAATTGTTAGAGAAGTTATATATATTTATTTTATGAGCATTTTCTTATGAGGTAAACTAAAAATTTAAATTTCAAGGACCAGAAATCAGTAAAAATATTTTACTAATTTGTTATTGACTTATCATATTTAAAAATAAAAAACTGATAAACTGAACCGATAATATATTAATTTGGACCGAACCGACTGATAGATAAAATTGATGTGACAAGATAGAATCTCAAATATGTCAAAATTTCACCTGGCACTAGGAAGTATATTACATATTTTAGATGAATTATTTGTTGCAATATTTGAAAAATAGACTCTAAATCAAGTACATCTTTCACAGAGCTATCAACAGCTGATTCAAGGTAGACTATGAGTCCTTTTTCATTGGTCAAAGAGTCTTCACCCCAACTTATTTATTATGAACGAGAATAAAAGGTAAATTATCTCCCACAAATTTAGTAGTATAAGGGGTGAAATATGTACTTTTGCATATAAGAACAAATATTCTAAATTTGAAAAAAACAAATAAAATGTTAGTTAATTTGATTTACTCTCCTCTTTGTCTAATCTAAAAAGAGGAAAGAATTTGTTAATACTTTTAGAGATCTTTAAAGAAAATAGAAAATTAGATAATATTTGTAATAATTAAAGTTTCTTAAAAGATTATATTACTCACCAAAATAATACAGTAGAGGATTATATATACCACTTAATCTCAAATCACATATGCAAATAAGATTTATTTCTAAAATATACAAAATGTCATGGAAGAAGGGCAAGAATAAGGTTGAAAGTGAGTTTTCTTTTGTGAAATGGTTGATGAACAATTTTCGAGGCATAAGATTTGATGAAAGTGATCTGAAATACATTTTCAAGAACCTAGATCCTATAGTGGCCGTAATAGCAGAGAAAGAAGGCGAGGTCATGATTCCTCTTTGGGATGATGATACTGGAGCTAACCATCTCCTCAAGTTGAAAAAGGACACAGATGGAGTTTTTGGATTATATGAAGATTGGATTGGACATGTTGTTAAGCGAAGAGGATTTGAGGGAAAAGAATTAATTGAATTTTATGTCAATCAATTGACTTTGGAACTGACATTTTCAGTGATCGACACAACAAAAAATGTCGCAGAAAATTCTAAGTAGAAAGATCTTAATGTTACTTTCTC
>JAOTQR010071372.1:0-13280 GCA_025774065.1 Solanum ossicruentum | reverse complement strand
GTAGTACCTTCCTCAGCGTCTGCCATTGTCGAGGAACTCGAACTCCACCAATTTCGCTCAACACTTTATCACTGTCGTGTCAAACCCTAGACCTTATAGGAAGATTTCGCCCTCAAAATCGTCAATCCGCTCTGATACCATGTTAGAAATATTGGAGAAGAATATTATTGAATTGTTGTCTACATTATACATTGAGACCCTATTTATAGATACTATATTAGACTCCTTTTCCAACTAAGATACTATAATACAATCCTTTTCAAAGTAGGATTCCATTTATTATGCTTATTCTTATTCTTATTCTAAGTAGGATTGTATTTACCTATTCCTATTCTAAGTAGGATTGTATTTACCTATTCCTAAAATTATTCTTATTCCTATTCCTATTCTCCTCAACAGGGTATATGTAACAATTCATCTTGAAATAAGAAGTCCCACATCGATAAAAACAAAGGAGAGATATTGTTTGTCTGCTTAATTAGATAAATGTTACAAGAAAAAAGTCTTTCAACGACCATTTATTAACGAAGGGATGAATCCGGCCGTTACAAATACACTTATAGTGACCAAAATTTTTTTGGTCGTTATAAATACACTTATAATGACCAAATTTTTTTTGATTGTTATAAATATATATAGTGACCAAATTTTTTCTGGTAATTATAAATACACTTATATTGACCAATTTTTTTTGGTTGCTATAAATACACTTATTGTGACCAAATTTTTTTCGATTGTTAAAGATAAATTTTAATCAAACATTAACGAGTGGATAAACTTGATCATTAAAAAGCATAACATCCCATTATTAAAACATATTAATTAGTGTAAAAATATGTTTTAATTAATATGAGTGCAAAGAGATTAGACCAAATCATATTATAAGTATAACAAGTGGCGTTTTTGTTAGTCATTCCATCATTTTGATGAGAATCTTCCATCTTTTATAATTTTGCTTATTTCATAAAAAAGTTTAATAAAAAGAAAAAAAATATTAATGTATTATTTTCTAATAACTCTATCCAGCATTCTTATTATAGTCAATTATACAAAATTTTGAAATATTATAAAAGCATTTAGTTACAATCTCTCTGGCACAATTTCTTTTAACTTAAATATTTGCTTGATATAGTTTCTATATATGTTTTAAGTTTGAGAGATAATTTACTCATCTTTATTTGACCTTTTTAAAAATGCAAGATAGGTAGGTCAAAACAAAAAATTGTAATGAAACAAAAAATTAAAAA
This sequence comes from Solanum ossicruentum, assembly GCA_025774065.1. Classification (NCBI taxonomy): domain Eukaryota; kingdom Viridiplantae; phylum Streptophyta; class Magnoliopsida; order Solanales; family Solanaceae; genus Solanum; species Solanum ossicruentum. Next base: position 12,033 of record JAOTQR010071372.1, on the reverse strand, counting down.
TATAAGTAATAATATTAAATATATAATTATGAGCTTATGAAATTAATTAATGTAGAAAAGTTATATAGATTTGGTAGTAAGTAATTTTCTCAAGAGGATAGATGTTTCTCCACTTGCAAATTACCTCGTTCAATAGACTTAAGAATTAGTATTCAATAATAATGTTTCTTCTAACAAAAAAACATATTGTGTCAACTTTTTTTTCATTATTGATTGTGAAACTAACAGGTGTATACAAAGAAAAATCATTTGTTTGAGTTAGAAATGTATAAGCTAAAATTTTACAAACAAAAAATTTTAAAAGCTATACATGACATATAATCAACTACTAATTAATTAGGAAATCATGATTTTTTTTAATTATTTAAAATTTAAAATGATATAATTGATTTAATTTGTATCTCATAATAATTTTAATGATATTTAATTATTTATATTAGGTGAACACTATTAGTATAAAAAGTTAAACTAATAGAAGTTGGGGGTTTTATCCATCAAAAAATGTGCAAAAACTCAATAACTTAAAGGTGCAAAATGCAAAACAAACAACTTTATGTTTATAACTAGAATCAACTTTCTTTTCATTTGGTTGTAAGAATAGACACAAATTTTATATTTCATTGTGGTTAATCTTTGATTTTGTGTAAAAAGATAAGAGTTATTAGGAGTGTTATTAATAAACTTACATGAAGTTTTTATATTTGTCTTTTGACAGATCATGCAATTTGAAAAACTTATCCTCAGAGAAAGTGTAAGGAAGTATAAGTAATGGAAAATTTTGAAGCATAGGAAGAATGCATTTCATATTTTAGAAATTGTTTAAAGATAGTCTAGTTTTTCTTTTACTAAGAGTTAAAAAATATAATATCATATAATTTGTATATCTATATTTTTATAATGTTACACAACATCATTCTTTATAATTAATTATGAAACTTTATATGAATATAATCAATTTGTATGTTTTTATATGTGCACATATTTGTATATGTGTGTCTATATATGTACTTTTGCTGATCTGATGTGTGGTTATAATTAATGTTTTAATAATTATAACTGAAGTGAGCCGTGGAATAACTGGTAAAGTTGTTGTCATATAACAAGGAGATCTCGGGTTCAAACCTTGGTAATATCCTCTCGCATACTAGGTAAGGCTACATATAATAGATCCTTGTGGTTGGGCCCTTCCTCGAAAGTGCAATGAGCTTGCGTTTTTTTAATAACTAGAATATCAATTAGTGCAAGGAAAATTTGATTGTTGAAAAGAGATATAATGATTGGATTTTTGCTATCGTTAAAGCTTTTTCAATGACTAAATTTAATTTGGTCATTATCTTTTAATTAACGATGGAGCTTTTAACGACTGGAAGTTTACCGATCGTTATTGACTAATAACGAGCGAATTTATACTTTTGGCGACCAAATTTTTCCTTGTTAAAGACCTATTTTTGTAGTAATAAATAGGCCTTACCTAATAGTGATGCATTTTAAAGCCGTGAGGGTGTAGGCCCCAAACAAACAATATCACTAGTGAGCTGGGCTATTAGAGAATGTTGTAAGGACCCTCAGGTTAGAAGCCTAAAAGTGCAGAGAAAGGTAAATTGGAAATGCTCTGGGCTCATTTCACGCGCCTACTCATGACCCAAGGTCTAAACCATGACCAGTAGACTAGGCTCATGAATAGGGGGCTTCATGATTGGGGAATTTGTTGAGGGTTAAAATAACCGACGAGGACCATCTATGACCCGTGGAAGGAAAAACAGATCGTAGATCAAATCCTAGGGGTGAGTTCGAGACATGAAGGAAATTTGGGATTTCTGGAAGGTAACCCACGACTAATAGGATAACCCATAGTCCTGTTTATGGTTTGTGGTTAGCCTTCATGAATGGGTCCTTGAGAACTAAAAATTTTACTAAGTGTGGAATGACTCCACAAAGTAATCCATGACTCATGGATTGATATATGACCTGTGAAAAGGTGTCGTGATTTGAAAGGTTGGTAACCAGTCTCTAAAGATTAGAAAAGAAGACAGGACGACATGAACCACAGCTTGTGGTTCAATCCAAGACCCATAATCGTGGTCTCATGGTTCGTGTCCAATAGTTTTAATGAAGGGTATTTTCATCTTTTTCTCTAATTCTTGACATAAACTACATCATTTCTGTGATTCTTTAGGCTCCTAGACCGATGGCACGACCCAAGCCTAGGGTTTAGACATGACACGACGAATGAGAAGTCCGAAGACAACCCAAACAAGCCTCTTGATTGTAACATGCACACATCCTTGGTTGCCGAAACAAAATTAAATAATAACAAGAGCCAATTAAATAACAGGGGAAAATGGGACAAAGGGTAGTCTTTGATATACATAGAAACATAAGGAGAGTTGAGCTTGAAAGCATACACAAACTTATATCAAACAACACCTTTACTTTAGAATGGAGCGGGGATCAAGACACTTCCCGAGCTCATCCTTATAATAGTAAGTATCCGACATAAAAAGAAGTCTCAACATGAAATAAGTAGATATTATCCTTGGAGTTGAGGACTCACCCAAAGCTTTCTTCCAAGAACCGAACTAGCCACGAGGAGGAGGAGGATTAAAAGGTGCTCTGATTCATATATGGTGATCTCATATAGGCATAGAGTATGCGTTAGTACATTTGAATGCACTAAATATGTTGGGTGCAATGTAACAAAGACGTAAACCAATGTATTCAAAATGCATAATCATAATTAATGGATATGTATAATCTCAATATGATATGCATGATCAATGTTTGTAATAAACATGATTGTGAAACATTTAACTTACATAATATATCATACATATGTGGGAGGAGACCTGAACCAACATAGACCAAACAGCTACAACCTGGAACCCAAGGCATGACACCCCCTCGGTACAGGTGAGCGGGCATGGCATCCCCGGTGAAATGTGGTCTACTTGCCACAACAAACCAAACATGATAAAGTACACTAGATGGATCCACTAGTATAGCAAGGATAATATATAATCCTATTGTGGCACATAGTTTAGAAACTAAAGACTCTATATAAGGACCCCTTGAGTCGAGCCCTTATCTTTAGCCTCAATCGGTGCTAAGTCAAATCCCATATCTGATGAGTGTTATGAGGTGCATTTTCCCTTACTACAATAAGATTGAGAATTTTGTCATGTAATTTCATCAAACACATGGTGGGTTCATGACACTTGTTCAAAATCATGCAACTCAAAAGTAAACAAGATGAGTAAAATCAATTCAAAATTAACCCAAAAATATTGTAGCAAAACCCCTAAATTGGATATCATGAAATCCATATCAAAAGTTCATCATGGTTCATAATTATCTTAGTTCAAATCATGCATAGACTCAATAGATATAAATTAACTCATGGAATAAGTTTAAAATAGATATTCGTGCAAAATAAATCAATACTTGATAAAACTCCAACATAATCTATGCTCATATTTCATAATAAAAGATACCCATAAGTAATACAACTTGAAATCATACAATTTTCTTAAAAAAGAGAAGGTTGGGCTCCATGGGTGAAAGGACCCATGGATGAAGACCCACATACCTTAAGCCTTGAATTTCTTCAGATGAATTTGAAGAGACTTGAAGCTTGAGATGGGTTCTTGAGTTCCAATGCTTGAAATCCTTGAATTTGAATGAGAGATTTGATAAAGTTTTGGAGAGGTTTTAGAGAGGGTTTTGTGAGTTATAGAGTTGAAAAATGACTAAGTATGGGAGATTTCACATTTAAATGAGCATGGGGCTATTACCACAATGTCCTTGGATAAAATAAGAAAATCAAGGAAAATATTACACTGATCTGCACCTCAGGCGCGATATGGACTAGATACACTAGTCTGCACCCCAGGTGCGTCGCGGCCTGGCAAGGATAGACACTGGAAATCAAAAAATTAAAAAAATTATTTTTTGCTATGGGTCTTCTAAAATTCTGGTTATACCCATTTTCACTCAATTTTACCCCCTGATCAAGAATATGAAGTCGGATTTCTGAAATCAGGCATAGATTTTGAGATATATGAAAATTACGATTATGGGGCATTTCAAAGCACATGAGGAGCATTTCAATATCTCCCCTTTGGGAACATTCATCCCTGAATGTCAAAGAAACATACGTAAGAGAAGTAATTATGAAGATTTCAGCTTGATATAAATGCAACAAATGCACTTAAACATCAATTTCAAAAAGCCTCAACATGAATGTCAAAAATCATCATAAACTTGTTACCATGAACATGGATGCATGAAAAATGACATGAGGGCTGAAACTTAAGACTTGAAATCATAAATGGGACTTAATTTATTACCTTCGGCTTGAGTAGAGAGGAAGAGGTATGGATATCTCTTTCTTGTGTCTGCCTCAACTTCCCATGTGACACTTTCAACTTGTTGATTCCTCCAAAGGACCTTGATGGATACTACATCTTTGTTCCTTAACCTTTCCACTTGTCTATCCAATATCTCCACCGGGACCTCCTCATAGGTCAAGTTATCTTCCACAACACCCACAACTTCTAAGGGAACTGTAGCACTTGGTTACCCGCACACTTCCTCAACTTGGGCACATAGAAGACCGAATGAACCATATTCATCTCCATAGGCAACTCCAACTCATGTGTAACCTTACTAATTCTCCTCAAAATTATATAAGGTCCTACAAACCTTAGGCTCAATTTCCCTTTCTTGCAAACCGGACCACACCCTTTATGGGTAAGATCTTCAAGTAAACTCAATCACCAACATTAAAATCAAGATCTCTTATCTTCAGCCATTTGCTTAACAGCTTGTAGGATTCTTGTATTGGCTGAAGAAAAGAGGGCAACACCACAATGTACCTGTATAAAATAAAGACTAATAAAAACAAAAACAAAAGGTAAAATACAAGAGAATTAAGCAATCAACACTTGAATTAACTACTAGTAAAATCAAGTCAAAACCTCATCGTATTCCCAGGCAATGGCACCATTAATTTTGATCACGATCAAACAGTACCTCTCACTTTGAGGATAAAGCGATCGTTGTCAAATATAAAACCTAACCGTAGGTTAGGGTTGAATTCCAAGGGAATATGAGATTTTTTCGCATTGATTCACCAACAATCATTTTAAACATCAATAACTCCATTCTCAATTAAAGGGGGGGGGGGGGTTGAAATGATTTTTAAGAAACTAAAACTATACTAACAAAGCAAAGAGGCAATCAAATTGGAGAGAAACTTGAAAATTTGTGTTCCCCATAATGCACTAACTCAAATACCCTAGATAACATAACCTAAATTAGGACATTGCATGCATTATGGTAATTTAGGTTCTTCCTACACTTGGGCAAAGATGAAGGTCAAATTTCACTATGGCGCGAGGCCAGCAACCATAGTGTGTCAACTAACCGTTACCTATTGTTCTGGTAAACCTCTCCTTGGCTGGGTTCGGTTGATTAGATGAGAACAGATAATTGAATTTTGTCACCCATTTCCTTTTCCTATTCATCACTACCTTGATTAGGATCATGACACTAGGAGGGATTTAATGTCGGCCACCATTAAACAACAAGAAAAATGAAGGAAAACAGATAGTACATGAAAATACCCAACTCAAGAGGTGCAAATAATCTGGATTATTAGACTAGCTACTCATGGTTACCACAACACCCAAGTTGTGGGGGTTTAGCTACTCATGACTTGGGCAAGAAAATAAATAAATGAATGAAACACACATAGTTGAGAAATTACCCAAGAATAATGAAGAACAAGGAAACCCTTCTTAGAATCACAAGCTTGAATGATGAAATTGATTTACAAGTGATTCCAAATCCCCAAGTTGAGTCTCCAAATTAAAACCTAGTCTAAAACCCTACAATATTCTAAGAGTTTCTCTCTCTAAAATCTCTCTAAAAATATGTGTAATTCTTTTCTTCTTCTAAAAACCCTAGCATAAACTATTTATACTATTTACAAAATAGTCATTAAAATAATTTAAATATTCAAATTGAATGTTGTTATGGCTCGTAGGGTGACCTACGAGCTGTAATCGGGCTTTCGTTGTCAAAACTAGGAAATTTGGACTTCACTGCTATGATCCACCTATACGAGTCATGGTCTGGTATACAGCTCGTAGTGCCTTCTCATAATCCACACTTGCATTTCTTGGTACAATTTCAATCAACACTATTAATCACTACAAGGCCCACTTTTACGAGTCATAGTGAGGACTACGTCCCGTACCCTGGACGCGTATGGTTGAACTCCAATCTCTCATATTTTGATTTTGGAAACTATTAATCGCTATGATCATCCCCTACGACTCGTAGTGGGTCTTATAGGTCCTCAATTCAAGAAAATCTACGATTTTTCTCAAAATTAGGCCAACCTATATTTTCTGCAATAGTAAACATAAAATACATAAAAACCATAAAAAGTCGCATTGAGAACACATAAAGTTCCTTATTTTAGGTACCAAATATGTTGTATTTTGACAGCACATCAACACACTCAATATAGAATTGTTTCTTGTCATCAAGCGACGACTCCATCTAGATAAATAATGAGCAATACATAGTAATCATCCTACCGGCATATACCTTACTCAATTTCAACTCAGGTACCCAGACTAGCATTTTCAAAACATGATCATGTAGCTGCTAAGAAAACCACAACACATTGAAGCATTTGGCAATCCAACTATGGCAAGTTAAGGAGTATCAATAATTCACACTCACTGAACAAGTGAAATGCTAACCACGCAATGCAAATGCCCTCACAGAAAAGAAGTCCCCTTTTTCACTCAATATGCCTTCTATGTTTTTCAAGGGACTGTGCAAGCATAGTCACTCTCACAAATGAGATTCATGTATGATGACTAGTACCATAAGGTTACCCATATCCTCACAACCTGAACTATTGACTAGTCGTATCAGGTTCACTTTAGGACTTTATAGGCTTGTAACGTAGGTTCATGGGGCTTTGGTATGATATTTTGGGAAATTAGTGAATAAAGGCCAACCTTGAACCATGCTTTTTAGCACTTCTACCTTAACAACTCAACCATTCCCACTTTGTTCTTCCTTCTTCTTCATTTTCAAGCTTTTCCGGGTACTTTCTTCTCGTTTTTCAACGTGTGTCTTATTTTCAAACTCATATTGCTTTTTACTCATTACAAGGCATCTTTTCCTCTTTCTCTCTTACCTAGTACATGACTTTCCATTCTTTCTTATATTCCTAAATACTCACCTTATTTTTGCTAGTATACCACAACAGAGGTCACCCTCGACTTAGGCGTTTAGCTTGAGATGAAGTACACAATATCCACTTCCTAAACCAGGGACACTTTTGGTAGCCACCTCAACTTAGGCTTTTTGCCTCAATTAAGGTTCACAATGTTCAAGGATAGGCCAGGGCTAATATCAAGATATTTCACAAGACAAGATTAGGCTAGCTAGGTACTAAGAAAGAAAAGGTTCATGTAAGGCTCAAACATTTGGAATAAGAGGTAAACTCTTACATTTGGTGGGTCATTTAGGCAATAGTGGACTAAATTAAAGAATAATGGCCTAAGGTCCCTTCCTAATCCACACAATCTCCATCCAACTTAGAGTAACAAGGCAAGTTTCGAATTAGAAAACAATGCATGAGCATAACAAAATTAGCTCACACACACATGGCATTGCATACATAGCCAACATAGATTCCAGATCATGTTTCAAGCATCAACCTTTCTTCACTTAATCAAAACAAATATTGTCAAACCATTCACACATGCAAGATTGCCAAAAATAACTACAAATCACAAAAATTTTATGTGTACCAATTATCCAAAAGCATTTGATAAAACCATTCAAAACGATTTACATGCCAAAAGTTTAATCACCATTTGTCAAGCAAATTATCCAAAACACCTAAAACATGTCTGTTCAATATAAAAAAATCATCCACAAGACAAAAGAACATGGTAAGAAAACCTTAGTATATTACAACTAGGCTAGTTATGGACTAAAGGCTACTCAGACTTCACCCTAGTCCATAACAACCCACACCCCACCAAACAAAGTGTACTTTGTCCTTAAATGTACATAACAAAACAATAATAGAAACAAGGGGGGTCAAAAATAGTAAACATCAAGAGGTGCTCAAGCATCGGCATCTGACTTGTCATAAATGGCTCCCTCCTCAGGAGTGGTATGGGCTGCAGTTGTGCTTCCCAATTTGTAGCACCCTATCTCGCTCCTGTGTCTGCTGCTGCTCCACCTCCTATTTAGTTGTCCACGTAGTATATCCAGATTCTCCAACTCCTAGTCCTCCTTGGAGGTCCTCTGCCACTTATGCCCCTCTGCATCAGTCTCCCCTATCGGCCTTTTCCTGGGAGCACGCAGTGAATTGTCTGAAGCAAATATATCAATCAAATCTTTAGCCACAGTTGCTTGCTCTGAGCTGTGATCGTGGCTGCTAGCAATGCAGAGCCTTAGACTTTGTCAACTCTTGCTGAAAGGTTGACATATCTGCAGACTAGGTCCCATCAAGTCTCTTCTGAACTCTGGCCTCGAAAGCATCGAACCCAAGCATCCACTAGCAACCCTCACATCCATAACTGAGATGGTGAACACCTTGGATCTCTACTCCGATGCCTGCACTGTCTGTCGGACCCAGGGCTTGATTTGCTGCTTCAACAGAGCTAGCTGGGCCTTTGCCCTAAGTAACTTGAGAACCATAGCCTGAAAAGCAATGATAGACATAATAGGAAAGTTTGCAAAAGGAACCTAAGGTGTAGATGGCTCTAGCACAGGTGCAGTTATGGAGAGACCCGTCTCGATGTCAGCTGCTACAAGCTGCTCTGGTGCAGCTAGAGTAGTGGTGTTGGCAGCTGAAATAGAACCCTTTGCAGATAGCTCAGGAGCAAAAGGCTCAGTCACAGGAGGAGGTGCTGCCCTCGAGAGCGCCACCGGATTCTCATCAGCCATGATCAGGTGGGGATCCACGGTGTGGAGGGCCTCAACATATGGATCAAGATGAAGAGAGACTCACACCCTGGCGTTTATGCATAATTTGTGGATCAGGATTGGCAAAAGGCATGCATGTGTTCCTCCAGAGTGCTAACTCATGAATTTGCTCGGCCATCACACGAGCCCAATAAATATCATAGATAGCTAAGATGCTGGCTAGCAGAACCGCTCGCTCTAGCGTTATGACATTATTTGTAAACGTGGGTCGGATACTAGCACGGATAATAGCCCACCAAAATTTGATGGGGAAAGACAAAGATGACTTCACGATGGGCTCTGTGTGTGTAGTGACCTATGTAGGCTCAAGGCCACTCTCTGCTATCTAGATGGCCACCCATCTCAAGAGCTCGATCTTCTGGTCCACATTCTTTCCAATCACAGCATTTCTCATCTTATCTATCTGTCATACTCAGTTGTGGACTCTGATGCTCTATAAGTAGGCCCAAACTGTACTCGGTGGATGGTTTCCTCTTAAATGTCCACCCGCTAGCCTCAAACTAGAACCTCTGCTGAGGGCCTTCTGCCCTTTTGGAAGATCCCGTAGAATAGTAGCAGCATAAGCAATGTAAAACTTCCATATTGGAAGTGGGGCATACTAACCCAGCTTTACCATCAGCCACCTGAGCCCATGCTTGTCTATCTCACCCTCCAAAGCAGGGAAATGACTCAGACCTGAATCTACTAGTGGGGGTTCCTCGTAAAATGGTCTCACGGGCTTCCCCTGCCCCTTAGGCTCCAACTTCTATCTGTATATGGCCTCCATGCCCACGATCCCCCGTCGTTGATGCTGAGGATCTATATCAAAACTAGATTAGGAAATCAAGGACTGGCTACTCCTCTATCCTAGGGCACATCATCTGATTCAGGCCAATCTTCGCTTCCTTCCTCGTCACACTGAGAGGTACTCTCAACTTGCATAGGGGCCTGAGCAGCACGAGCTCTAGTTTCAGGCGCCTGTGCCTCAGGGTCTATCCAGACATGATGGACCTCATTTGACCCATCTGACTATGTGGCGTCCGAAGCTTGATGTCTAAGCCTCCTGTTGAAGGCCTAGATAGTAGCGTTCCTATTTTTGGGAGCAATTGTACCTAAAATTATCAACATAAACCCACAATGAACCCCAAATTTTCAAGACAAAACATAAAATAGATAAAAGAACAAAAAGAAATAAAAGAAAAAGGAAAACACACATCAAAATCAACACTGCATTAGTTGCAGGTTGCAGGTACGCTACCTTGGTACAAATCATAGTGGAGACTACGAGTCGTACTATGGTCTTATAGTCCACAGGTACCTAGCAAAAGTTTATACTGAAAGTATGAGGCTTAGTTACGACTTGTAGCCATGGCTGTGGGAAATAGACCTGGCTTGAACCAAATTTTAATGACCAAATTTAACACAGGAAAGTTCACGAGACCCTACTACGATTTATAGTGAGCATTATGAGCCATAGGTGGGTCTCATATGGTAAGTGTTATGTATCCTTAGGCCAGTGTTATTCCCTACAAGGGGTAACTACCGCCCACAGATCCTTCAATAAGTCGTAGGAGACCCTCGTAGCAGAGAATCATAGGTATCTGAGGTACCTATCACATCACCATACGGACTTCAAACCATAACAACTCAATAATTTAAATAGCATCGAAGCAATTTCTCACTCTACACATTAAGCACAACATGATACAAACCCTAATCACGATATTCAATTCAATAACCTAACCAAAATCACACCCAACAATACAAAATCAAAAATTAACCCTCCAAAACATTCAAGAACATTCATATTATCATTTCCATAACCTACACAAAAGTGGTGCTGCCTTGGTGACAATGAAGACCATTCCAAAATGCCAAAATGCCAAATGCATTTCCCATGGCAGCACCACTTTTGTATTAGCATTTTATGAGGCCAATAACCTAAAGTGGTCCTTGTTCTACATTTTAGCATTTGTCACTTGTAACTCTAGGTTATTATCATAACTGTATCATTTCCCATGGCAGCACCACTTTTGTATTAGCATTTATCATTTCCAAAATACCAAATGCTAAATGCAGATGATCAGATACTTAGGTTATGGAGACCATTCATATTATCATATTTAGGGACATTTGGCATTTCTCAAAATGTCCCTACACACTTGTGCAAATTTCTGCAGATGATCATGATGATCTTCTTATGGCTGACCGTAGAATAGCACATGCATTTGTAATAATTAGAGTAGATCACTCGTGAGAAGGAGCTTCCCTTCAGCCATTCACTTAACAGCTTATTGGATGTTTGTATTGGCTGAAGCAAAAAGGGTAACACCACAATGTACTTGTATAAAAAAAGACTAACAAAAACAAAAGGTAAAATACAAAAGAATTAAGCAATCAACACTTGTACTAACTACTAGTAAAATCAAGTCAAAACCTCATCGTATTCCCCGACAACGACGCCATTAATTTTGATCATGCTCAAACAGTACCTCTCACTTTGAGGATAAAGCGATCATTGTCAGATATAAAATCTAACCATGTGTTAGGGTCGAATCCAAAGGGAAGATGGGGTTTTGCTGCATTGATTCAATAACAATCATTTCAAACAACAATTAACTCTATTCTTAATTAAAAGGGAGATTTGAAATGATTTATAAGAAATTAAAACTATACTAACAAAGCAAAAAGAAAATCAAATCGGAGAGCAACTTGAGAAATTGTGTTCCCCATGATTCACTAATTCAAATACCTCGGATAACACAACCTAAATTAGAACATTACATGCAGATGGTAACTTAGGTTCTCCCAACCTTTAGGCAAAGGAAAAGGTCGAATTTCACTATGGTGTTTGGTCGACTACCATAGTGTGTCAACTAATCAGTACCTATTGTACTAGTCAACCTCTCCTTGGTCGGGTTTAGTTGATTAGACGAGAACACATCAATCGAATTCTGTCACCCATTTCCTTTTCCTATTCATCACTACCTTGATTAGGATCATGACACTAGGCGGGATTTAATGTTG
>JAOTQR010071361.1:0-13281 GCA_025774065.1 Solanum ossicruentum | reverse complement strand
AAAGGAATTCGGCTTAGTATGTGTTTACGTGTCCCTATCGGGCACTGGTCACGACCCCAGGGAGGGGTGTGACAAAACTCCTCCCACAGAACCACATTGTTGTTCCCCTTTTCCTTCTTCCATTAAGTGTACCATATTTAAGCCACTCCCTTGAGTTGGTAAGCCGCCAACTCCGCCTCTTCTTCCGACCTCATTTGTGTACCTCGTCAATAAATTCTTGAGGGTCCTCATCCATTTTAGACCCATTGAACTCTGGTGGGTTCATCCTCATAAAATCCCTCACTAGAGATGCCGGAATAGGAGCATGAGGGGCTTGGGCCCCTTGGTTGACTTGGTTATCCATGGGTTGGGCTAGCAAAGTGAGAGCATCCTAGAGCTTTCCGTGAGCTGGTGTTTGTCGGGTGTGTGAGCTCTTCTTCCTCATGTTTTAGGACTGATCTAACATTGCAAAGGACAATCATTAGGGGAAAACTTTACCTTAACTTCTATAGTACAACATAGAGTAAGAAGAAGGAAAACATTTCTTAGAATGTCTCTTAGCCTCTTACTCATATTTCTGGTGGACATCACAACCATAAATAAGACTCTAATCGACGCAGTGTGTTAGATGTCGAGGACTATTAACAACCTAGTGCTTTGATACCAAGTTTGTAACGACCCAAGCCTAGGCCCTAGACGTGACACAACTAATGGGGAACCCGAAGGGACCCCAAACAAGCTTCTTAACATATCATTACACATCATTGGTCGCGGAAGCATTTTAACAACAATAAGAAATAGTAAAAAAGGGAAATAAGGGGCTAAGGGGGATCCTTCATATCATAAAAACATAATAAGACCTATAGAGCATAACATTAATACATCATAAGGTCTCGATAACACCTCTACTACATAGATAGGAGTGAGGGCCAAGACAACTTTTTTCGGGGTCACCCTCATAGTCAAAAGTATACATCAAAAGAAAGAGAGTCTTTATACATATCATAAGGTCAAAGACGTTGTCCCCGGAATTGAGGACTCACCAAACTCGCTTTGAGTAGTAGTACTAGCCACGAGGAGGAGGAGGATCAAGCGGGGCTCCAATTTCTACATGGTAAAATAATGTAGGCATAGAGTATCCATTAGTACATTTGAATGTACTAAGTACGTAGGATTCAATGTAACAATAGCTAGGCAACATAGGCAAAATGGAATATCATGAGTAATGGATAGCATAATATCAAAATGACATGTATAAATAATGCTTGAAGTAAATCATGCTTATATAGAACATATTACATTGTAGTAAAAGACCTCTTGATCGTTGTCACACACTACAATCCATGGAGATTGAGGTACCAATCCCTCAATTAGTTGATGGTTGTCACACCCTACAATCCATGGTGAAGAGGTACAAACCCCTCATCGGTTGATGGTTGTCACACCTTACCATCCATGGTGAAGAAGTACAAACCCCTCATCGATTGATGGTTGTCACACCCTACTATCCATGGTGATTTAGGTATCAAACCTTCAATTGGTTGATGGTTGTCTCACCCTACCATCCATATGATTGAGGTATAGCACCCCCTCAACAAGGTGTGGTCAACTTGCAACACTATAGATACTTTTCATCAAATCAACATATATATATCTTCTTTTCATAATCATAAAGTCATTTAACTCATATACCATGAATTAGACCTTCAATAACTCAAGAAACCTTAATTGGACATTTTATCAAACACTTGGCGGATGTGAGATGCTAGTATAGAACCATGCAATTCGAGAGTGAAATCATGCAAGAAAAATCAGTGTAAAACCACCTACCAATACTTGGTAATACCTTCATGCCATATTCATTAAAACCCATCATCAAATCTATCATAGATTCATAGCTCAAAACATGCTTAAACAATCACACTTTAATGAAACCTCAACATAGTTCATAGTCAAATTTATAGTAAGTAAGACTCATAAGTGAATCAACTTATAAATATGAAATTAATGTAGAAAGGAATCTTGAGAACCATGGGTGAAAGAACCCAATGGTTGAAACCCACATACCTTAGACCTTGAGTTTCTTGAAACTGAGTTGGGAAAGAATGGTAGCTTGGAATAGGGTCTTGAAATCCATAGCTTGTTCTTGAGTCTCCTTGAATTTGTATTGGGGATCAGATAGAGGCTTTTGAGAGAATTTGAGAGTGTATTTGAGATGAGATTAATGAATTTGATCCTTTGGAATAGGGTTTAGGTCTTTTGGGGAGGTTAAGATATCATTAGAAGTCCAAAAAGATCATTAGAATAAATAAAATTTACGTAAATGTCATTAGTGAAACTGAGGAAATATTGACCAAGTGATGCCTCACTAAGGCCCAACACAGGTCGTGTGGTAATCCAAGGGTCGTGTAGAGTGCCCGTGAGGTGAGACTTAACCAAAACAATGGAATTGGACACTTGGGGAAAAGTTAGTGTCATCATCACTTTGACGGGGCACTTTCACGAGCCGTGTGGTGTTACACGGTCTGTGTAGTGGTCCATCCAACTACACTAAGAGAAACAAGTTGTATTCCACCCCATGCTTAAGGCTCACGAGCCGTTTGACCTGCCACGACCCATCAAAGGTGCTTGTGGCACCACACTTATTCAAAACTCCTCTCTTGCTCACTCTTCTTCACTTGCACCCACTCCACGACTAACCACACCGTCAGTGGCCATCCACATGGCCTGCTTTACTGTCCATATCACATGCCTTAGGCCACAAATCCCTTTTCCATCCCCAAACAGTTCACATGACCCATCTAAGGCTTCACTGGTCGTCAAAGTGCCCGTGTGACATCACTGCACAGGAGAGTCTCACGAAAATGGTCATAACTCCTTCATCCAACCTTGGAATGAGGTGAAACCAAGTGCGTTGAAAATCTAACTAAAAGGGTTTCATTTGACCTATCGTGGGGAATCCAGTTCCATGTAGGCTAAAAGTTATGCTCATTTAAAGTTAACCCTTGCACAAACCAACACTCAAAACTCAACTCATAGGGAAGTCTTGAACTCGTCTAAGTACTATAAGTCTCTCACGACCCTTATACACTCCAAACCTAACCAAATAAGGCTTGAAAGATGAGTGTATAAGAGCATGAAGTCACGGGGTGTTACACCTAGTCCTATGTACATCATGTTCATTCCCATTCATACTGAGTTTTGAGGATGAGAAATGATAAATTCTTTCATTAATCTTGATCTTACTCCATGAATCCAAGAGTTTCCTATCCTATGTTGAAGGAGACATGACCTGAGTTTTATACTATGTATAGTTCTGTGAACTCAAAATGAGTCTTGATAGATGAGATAAATTGTAATCTATGAATGTTCTCAGATAAGATTTCTTGATTGGATTGTGCTGATGATCTTTCATTCCAAGCTCTTTTGAGTAATCCGGCTTTCCAGTCTTGATAGAAGTATTAACGATAGTAGGCGAGTTATGGGTGATGGGAGAGAGTGAGTGCTCCTGAATTGTGATAATTCTGTTGTGAGCCTCTGTGCACTTGAGTATGCAATTCCTTGATAGTATTTGTGCCTAATGATGATGTTGGAGATAAAGTTTAAACTCTAGATATTGTGTTCGAAGTCTATCCTGGAGAATGTGTATTCGAGTATTTGATTATTTGAGCTCTTGATGGTATTCATGCTTATTTTACATGGAGAGATAGTAGTTTAAGGTTTCACCAAAGGAGAAAATGATGAGCTCCTCCAGGTTCAAATAGTGACACTAGTGATAGTAGATTGAGGGTAAGAGTAGATGAGGAGGAGTGAGTATATCCTTATTATGATATTGATATTAAACTTGTATCCTATAGGGATAGAGATAGGAAGGAGAAGAGAGATAAAACCTTATGATGAGTAGTAGATAGGTAAGTGTATGTTGGTGTGACTCTGAGTGAGAACTCATTAAATGGTGGTGGTAGAAGTGCTAAGCAGGCTTGAAAATTATAAGGTATAATTGAAGTGGTTAGAGTGATAGGATTGAATTCGTGGTTGTTATTATGCAAGTATCGATGATAGACTAGAGAAGACTTTGTAATAAAGGCTCGAGGAAGAGTAGTGAAGTAGTGAAGAGGACTAGTGATCTTTTGATGGAAGCCCATGTGGAAGTTTAGAGCTAAGTATTGAGGACTAGCTTTGTAGGACTATGATCATCCTGTGAATAACACCTTGAGGCTCAGATGTAGGCTTGAATGGAATAAGAGGATGTGGATAGGTAGAGAGTTGAGTAAGAGCTATAAGTTTAAGTTAAGGGAGTAGAGTGACATGAAAGGGAGTATAATTGAGATGAGATGCTACGCTTGAGTGTGTACCTAGATTCTTATGTATTGATGGTCCATTCTCCACTAGAGTTGATGGCTTCCTTCCCGAGTTTGAAATGCTGATTGTCGAGGTGTTCAAATGATTTGAATTGACTGAGTTGCAACGTTCTATTCGTGCTTGATGGTGAAAATGTCTAAAAGAGTATCTCCACTCTTGATCGAAATTGATTTGTCTATTCTAAGTGACTTGTGACTGTTCAGATTGATTGATTGAATATTGAAAGGAGTCTTGATTGTTATTCGTGCCTAACGATAAGAATGTTGAAGGTAATGTCCTTATCCTTAACTAAATTGATTCTTTTTTCCTAAGTGGATTGTCTATTCTTGAGTCTGAATAGGGATTGTTGATAGTAATGAGGAGCCGAAAGTTTGATTCACTGATGGGAGTGTCAAGATGAATTCTGAGTCTATCCTCCTTTACTCATCATTCGAGGACGAATGATCCTAGGGGGGAGGGATAATGTAATACCCCGTGACATTTTCAAAATACTCCTAGAATAGAATCATACGCATAATGCATCTTTTCAAATTCTAAAAGAAAATCTGAGACCGGATTTGCGATCAGCACGAAAAATTGAGTGGGAAACTAGTCTCGTTTGAATTTTAGAGCTACTAAATCGAAAAATAATTTTTTGATCAGAAATAAAAAATAGTGGTTGTGCGCGCCCAAGGCATGACGCGCCGGGGATGTAGATATGCCTTGTATTTTTTTCATTTTTCTTTGAGGGGCATTCCAATCAATTCCCAACCCCTCCTAAGTTCAATAAACGAATATAAGAAATCCTTTACATCAAGTCAAGTCCAAAGAATTTCTACCAACTAAGTTTTCGTATGAATAGATAGAAGGATCAACTTCAAATGCCCATATCTCCTAAAGTATAATAAGTTAGGTGACCCATAATATATCAAATTGAAAATATTTGAATTAGCTTTCTAATGCATCCAACTTTTTCTTAATCAGAGTTAAGAGTAGAAAGTTATGACTATTTTAAACAAGGAGTACAGAGTTTTCTGAAGCTCCGCGCCTAGAGCGCGTCACAAACCAAATGCGGACCCTTATTGGATAAGCAATGAGGTTTTTTTTTCTTTTTATTTTGAGGGTACTTTTACCTAAAACCTTTGGGGTGTATTTAAGGTCCCAAAATACATAAAACGTCAGTTTTCGTAATCAAAAGCTTCTCCCTTTACCCCTAAACATAAATGCTCAAGAATCATCAAGAAAGTCGTCAAGTTAGGATTAGCTTTCAAGATTCATCGTCAAGGGTTTCAAGAAGATGAATTCAAGAATCCCAAGAAAGGAATTCTTTATTCTTCTTTTTCTAAGAATGTAGGGTTCTTCATCAAGAATTCTAAAAGTGCTAAGTCAATAATTCAAGAATCAAGAAGAAGCCCTTTAAATAATGTCTTTCCAAGTTCTTCCTCTCTAAAGGAACTACCAAGATCAAGGATTTTCTCCAAGAAAGCTAGTATTTATCAAATTTCGATTGTAATATCAACTTTTCCGGGTATGTAAGGTTAAACTAAAAGCATGAGATTATTCTTTCATGTCTCCCTAAATGGTCTAGATGAGAGTTGAACATTCTTGAGTCTACATGCATGATTCTTCCTTATTTTCTTGAGAAATTGTACTTACTACTTGTATTTTCACATGTTAATGATTATCATAAAACTTGTTTTCTTGAATTGAATGTTTTCACATGAGTTATTGCATAAATCCTACTTATTATTTCATAAAGACTGAATGAATGAAAATAGGGATTGAGTCTAGAGCCTTGATTGAGAATGTTGATAGAGATTGTGATTGTGAATGTAAGAATGATGATAGATTAATAGAACTTTATAGTCCCTTGAGTCTCCATAAATGAACTCTAACGATTTGTCTATTCGATTGTTCCTTGACGGTTGTTCTAACCCTTGAGCTATTGATTGAGATGATTTGATTGAGATAGTTTGATTGGATGGATTGTTTAATGAGCATTGAGTCACGCGAGGAGTATTGAGCACTGAAATAAGTAAGAGTGAGTCCCACTCGCACTCATTAACTAAACGACCAGAGTATGAGAAGATTGGACCATGAAAAAATGGATGTTTCCTCAGTCCCAAAAGAGGACTTTATAGATTTATGAATCTACCGATAGAGACTCGTCCTTTACCTCAGCAAGGCACTGAACGAATGTGGCAACAACATCGCTTCGTTTTATCATCACCGGCTCATAGATAATGGTTATCGGTTAGAGAAACTCCCAGATAGGTTTTATCTTGATAGTACTTTGATGTTGATAGTGTTGATAGATGGATGGTATGAGGTGATTGATGTTGATGAGTCATTGTCTACCTTTTATTCTTTTTTTAGACAGACATTTGACAATTTGATTGGTTATCTTTTTGAGTTGATGTTGTTTTATATTATTCTACCTGTTTTGATTTCACTCAACTATTTTGTATAGCAGTACATTCCACGTATTGATGTTCTCCTTTGGGAGTGCATTGTTTCATGATATAGATACAAGATTTGGAGATCGTCAACAGGTGCATCGGTTGAGGATTTGAGACGTTCAGCTGATTGGTGATCCTTCCTTACTTCGAAGGATCCATTACTTTATTTTCATCTTGCTTTAGAGTTTGATTTACTTAGCTTTATTTTGATTGAGGTAGTCATGGGTCTGTCATTGATACCACCTGATAGTGATAGAGACTTCATAGATTAGAGTCTAATGTTGATGTAAGATTATGAGCTAGTTCTTCCTACTAGCCTTTTATTATAATATTATTTTGAGACTAGATGATGATGTGTCCATGTATTCCTTTATGTCTTCCACTGATTAGTAAAATGTATGAATGTGATGAGGCAAAATGTTTCGCTTGGGGACTAGCAATAATCTCTGAGTGTCGGTTACGTCTGGGGGACCCTACCGGGGTGTGACACCAACTTACCACCAAAATAGTAGCATTAATTATTCTCAATTTAATTTATTTCAAACCCAAATTTATACCGTATGAATTACATCATGGGTGATGTATGGTTCGCAGTATTTTAACACCACCATAATACAACTTAAATGTTAATCAACACAGTAATTAGTTTTATCTTATAGATATTTAAGCAAAACCTCACGTTTAAACATCAATAATCATGAAAGAAACACTTAGAGCACCATTAACTAAACTTATAAAAGCATTGTTTTTACCACTAAAAAAAAAAGGTTGTAACTAATTAAATAACAAAATTTCACCAATCTTTAATATTTGCTAACAAAAACTAACATCCTTTTTGCTACTATTACATATCTGTTAGGTCTCATCTTTCATCATATGGTATCAAAATCGATACAAAATTGTTATTATCCATGGGTTTAATCTGGACGAACTCCTTCTCTCATACTCCCTAGCTTTTTCTTTTTGGTAGGTCACTAATGCTCTTGATGTGTTAGTGAAAACTTTTATGTTTTTTAATATACAACGCTTTGCTAACCATCCCACTTTTTCGCCTAATAAATAATTATTTTTGTACACATAAAATAATCAAGCCTTTTTTCATATGTATAAAGTACAAAAAGTAACTCCTACATCTTGTTTGACACGCCTGACGAAATAACCGTCTCTATGCCATCAAATCAATTTATTTGATTTGATTGTTATTGCAGAAAGGAAAGCATTTTTCAAAAGTATATAAAAAATAATATGAAAAGGATCTACATTTTGTTGTATAAAAAGTAAGGTTGACTAACGTAGAAAAATTATTTTTCTTGGTTTTAGTAATGATATACACGTTAGAATTCATTTTATTAATAATTTTACTTTATCAATTATACTTTTTCTTTTCTCGATACCCATTAAATCACATTTTCATCGGCATTAATTAACTCCACCACACACTTTTTGTCTATTTTGTAATTAAAGTTGATATTTTTATGTAAATAACAAAAAATTGGTATGGCCATGTAATTTTGGCTATATGAAGACATAAATTCACCATTGAAATTGTATAAAATTTTCAAAAGACATCCCAACTTTACGGGTGACCTATCACCCCACAAATCTATTTTTTTCCTTTGTAAATAGGTCATTTTGATTGATTTTCTCATCACCCATAGTACATTTTAAAAACACATGGGGTACAATCGTTTTATTTTATTATTATATTTCTAGTTGATTATAATAATTAAAAGAGGGACCCGATCCATTCCTTTTTCTAAAAGAACTATTAATAATTGTAACATTTCTCAGTTGTCTTCTTCAATTTAGTTTCTTCTTCATTTTCTTGGTATGCGTTTTCACTCTTCTTCGACAAATTTTCTTATCTATACACGGATTAGTTGGGTAAACAAAGAATCAAAAGTTAACAGGTTAGGTTTTCAGATTTTTGTGTATATCTTAAGGTTTATACATTTTTAAGATTGGACATCCTAACCTAATTAGGAAGAAAATAGGAAGAAATTATCAACTTGAACAGCTGGAGTTAGACGCACAATCCAGTGCAAATCAGCTTGATTAGATTTATCAACTTTAAACAAAATTAAGAAAAAATTATACCTTGAACAGCTGATGAATATATATTTGCACTGAGAATTTTCACTTTTGGTCTGATTTCATTCGCAAAATCAGACCGTATTTTGAAGCTTCCAATGGTCATCTTCAGTGATAATGGAGAAGATGATGAATGAATAGTAGAAGAAAAAAACATGGCTTCATTTAATTGGTCAGTCAACTCTTCCTAAGATCATCCACGCACTTCTACTGCGTGTAAGCAAACATAGATCAAAATATATTAAAATGGTCTATTTACAAAGAAAAAAAAATAGATTTGTGGGGTGATAGGTCACTCGTAAAGTTAGGGTGTCTTTTTGAAAATTTGGAACAATATCAGTGGTGACTTTGTATCTTTTCTCTAATTTGGTATAATGTTTTTCAACATTTATGGGCCCATGTGGTTGATTAACTTTTCAACCAAACTAAATATTATCTCTATTTTAATTAATGATTTCTATTTAATATGACAAAAAATTAATAAAATTTATACATTTTATAATCCAAATCAAATATATGTCAAATTATTTGATTCAAATAAAAAAAAATTGGCCTTATGATTACATGTCATATGAAAAGTTAAAATTTAAAAGTTATAAAGAAAAGAAAGAGAGAGAAAAATATTCTTTTTTAGACAAATTAAAAAAATATAAATAAATTAAAATGATAAAATATTTTATTTTAAATTTAAATTTAATCATATAAAATGTAAAAATAATTAAATATATTTATTAAGCGATTACTAGTTTCATTATATATAAGTGTGGGTTTCACTTTACCATGAAACTCACAAAAACCTGCCATGTGTTTCTTTTTGGCCCCGCATAAAACCCCAATTTTCTTAAACTCTCTCTTTCTTTTTATTGTTAGTAGACCCCGTAGCTAATCTTATCTCATTTTCATAAACTCCCTCTTCTTGTTATTTTTTGTGGGTCTCTTAGTCAATCTTTACTCCTTTAGACAATATTTTTTCAAAATTTTAAACTTATTTAGGCGTTTTAAGTTTAAATTATAATAATAAAATAAATTATTTTTACTTTAATTTATTAATTGACAAATATAATTAAATAAAATAATATAACGGACAATTTATATGAAACCAAGTGAGTAATGTTCCAATAAATTATTTTAAATAATGTAAATATTAAAATTATGATAAATTAAGTCTTCCTTAGGCATGTGGGTGGCGATTGACGTACTTGCTTCATCTACTTGATTTTATATTGTTTTTATTGATTTTTTCTTCAACTACTTCAATAGTGATTTTTACAATATTATCCTAATAAATCATATGGGCCCTTGCTTGATTAATTTCTTAATCAAAAAACTAAATATTATCTCCATTTTAATTAATTATTTCCATTTAATTTGAACAAAATTAACAAAATTTATACATTTTATAATATTAAATTAAATAAATGTCAAATTATTTGACTCAAATATAGAAAATATTTTGGCAACAATATTTTTGTTTTTTGCCTTTTTACATGCCAACAGTAGTGAGACCCACTTACAACAATTAATTACTTAATCAAAAATTGAGGTGATCTCAAAATTTTATATGTAAACTATAAATTAGAAAAAAATAATAACATATATTATTTAAGATTAACATAAAATATACAATAAGTTGCAATAATTTGTAACTTAAATTTTTAAAAATATATATAAAAAATTATTTGTGTCATAAATTAAGACGAAAAAGAAAATCAAGAAAAAAAAGAAAAAATTACAAGAATACCGGCTTAAGAAGGAAAAATTACACATAATTTTTTATTTACTAAACTAACATTTAAATTACCAAAAAAACACCATTAAAAAGCTGACCAAGTTGTACTGTATAATTTTATTTTATTTTTAATTAACTAGATTCTAAATGATTGTTACACCAATCAATGCAGTGTCTTGAGTGAAGTGTTGTTTCAATCACCAAACACATCTTTCAATTTTTCCATCTTTACTTTTCACAATTTTTGAACCAAAAGGTCTTTCCATTTTTCCAGCTTTACTTTTTTTTTTTTTTTTTTTTTTTACATATTTTGAACCGAAAACTCTCCATTGAAGGAAACCAACATATCTTCTAAAGCTTCATATCCATCTACACCACCATGCAACTTGCACTAGACCCTTTTTTTAAAAAAAATTCTTTCTCATATTAAAACAAAACTTTTGTTTATTTGAATGAGTGTATATGCGTTATAATTTTTTTTTTTGAATTTTTTTTTTGGTTTCTATCTAGTGTTCTTTCACAAGTGCAAAGGAAGAATTACTATGGAGGGCACACCTACACTTTCCAGTCAACAGACGCTTCTTTCAATTTCAACCTTCACTTTTTATATTTTTTCAATCAAAAAGTTTCTAAACTCTTCATATCCGTGTATATTCCAGGTAACTCGCACTATACTCTTTTTAAAAAAGAAAATTTGTTCTCCTGTTTAAATAAAATTTTTGTTTGTTTGAAAGATTATATATGTGTCAGAATTTTCTTTTTTTTGTTTCTATATAGTGTTCTTTCACTAGTGCAAAGGATGAATGATTACGGAGGGCACACCTCTAGGAAAAGTCCAAGATTTCAAAGTGATGTTATTTCCATTGAGAGGACTCCTCACTGTTGTTCTAGATCTAGTTTTTACTTTAGAGGCCAAGGTTGAGGCGTAAATTGTGGAATTAAAACCTTACATGGATGAATGTTTCAAGAATCTACTTAGTGAGATTAAGTTGATACAATGTGAAAGATTAAAGAATGAAGGAGTTAGTGCAGAGAAGGTATCATAAGTATTCATGTATAGACTTGTTGATAAAAAATTTAATAGAACTTTGTATGGAATGTATTATAACTGGTATCCTTTTATCGATATTGTTGGTCAGCTTTGAAATACACAATGATATTCAAAAAGGTGAAAATTATGATTTTGTAACTGTTGGTGGCTTGGTTTGTTAGTCATGGTTAGATTTTTTTATTAGATTGTTGATGTCTTGGTTAGTGTTTTTATTGTTGCACAATATTTTTGGTTCTGAGACTTAACATTTTGGTATAACTGTCGATGGCTTGGTTAAATTATTTTTGTTATTTGTTTGTGGAAACATTATTTAATCACGTGGTTCGTGCATTATTATCTCCACATCTCTATCAATATACGTCACACACAATGGATATTTTGAAAAGAAATCCGATTTGAACTTTTTCTGATCTAAATAGACTTTTATCCCTATGTCATTATGAATTTTCAATGGCGGTGAATGCACATTTACGACATATTGTATTACCAACTCAACGTTCTTCATGTCCAATCCTATTTAAGAAGCAATGACTCTAGCCAAACTATCATAACTTGATGATGTATCATATAACATTCCTTCCATCTTATAATCAATAGTTACCTGTGTAAAACACCAAATATATACCACAATAAACATCATATGATGCGCAATCAACATTCCAATATTTCACACTATTAAAATACCGTTCAGAAAAAAAAAAACTTGAAAGCCATTTGTTAATGTCACCATTATATACATCAACTTAACCTCATACATGTTCGATTAACACAATTAAAAAATCATCCAAAATACCAACTTCAAACATGTTCTTAATGCCACCATTATATAGACCAACTTTACACCACAACAATTGAATTACCACAATTAAAATATGATTCGAAGCACCAACTTCAAATCATTTGTTAATGCCACCACTATATACACCAACTATAATCAAACATATTTATGGAGTGTTTATTTAGTGGTGACATTTGCTAATCCACCACTATATACACCAATTGTAATCAAAATTTTAAATTTATTTAGCTTTTTAAAAGTTTAAATTATAATAATAAAATAAATTATTTTTACTTTAATTTAATAATTGATAAATAGAATTTAATAAAATAATATAACGGACAATTATATTAAACCAAGTGAGTAATGTTTCAATACATTATTTTAAATCATGTAAATATTAAAATTATATAAATTAAGTCTTCCTTAGGCATGTTGCTGGCGATTGATGTACTTGTTTCAGCTACTTGATTTTATATTGTTTCTATTGATCATTTCTTCAACTATTTCAATAATGATTTTTACAATATTACCTCTAATAAATCATATGGGCCCATGCTTGATTAACTTCTTAATCAAACTAAATATTATCTCCATTTTAATTAATTATTTCTATTTAATTTGAATAAAAAATTAACAAAATTTATATATTTTGTAATATTAAATTAAATATATGTCAAATCATTTGACTCAAATATAAAAAAATATTTTTGGCAGCAACCTTTTTATTTTTTTTGCCTTTTTACATACCAACAATAGTGAGACCCACTTACAACAATTAATTACTTAATCAAAAATTGAGGTGATCTCAACATTTTATATGCAAACCATAAATTAGAACAAAATAAATAAC
>JAOTQR010071340.1:0-13284 GCA_025774065.1 Solanum ossicruentum | reverse complement strand
TTCGAGGATCTAACAACCTAATGCTCTGATACTAAGTTTGTCACGACTCAAGCCTAGGGCCTAGACGTGACACGATGCACGGGGAACCCTAAGGGACCCCAAGCAAGCCTCTTAACATATCATTATACATCCTTGGTCACGGAAGCAAGAAAACAACAACAAGAGATAGTAAATAGGGATAAAAGGGCTAAGGGACAACTTTCATATCATAATCATCAAGAGTTACGAGAGAGTCAAAGCTCATAGCATAATACATATCATGTCCAACAACACCTCTATTACATAGATAAGAGTGGTGGCCAAGACAACCAACTGGCTCACTCTCATAGTCAATACATACATAAAAGAAAGATAGTCATAGAACATAGCATAAGATCATAAACATCATCCCCGAAATGGAGGACTCACCAACAAGCTTGGGAGAAATCGTACTAGCCACATGGAGGAGGATGCTCAAGTGGGGCTCCGGTTCCTACATGGTGATATCATATAGGCATAGAATATGCATTAGTATGTTTGAATGTACTGAGTATGTAGGATGTAATGCAACAAGAGATAAGTAACATAATCGAAATGTATAAGCATAGGCAATGAGTAACATATAACAATACGGCATGCATGGAAGATGCTTATAGTAAATCATGCTTATATATAATGCAACACATGTGTAAGGAGTGTCCATTATTAGTGTAATCCAAGGCCTACCACCTCCTTGGAGAGGCGATTGAGGTACGAACCCCTCAATAGGTTGATGAGGTACAAACTCCCCAATATGGTTGATGAGGTATAAATCTCCCAACATGGTTATCAAGGTACAAACCCCTCGACATGGTTGCACGGGTCTTCCACCTCCCGAGCAAGGCAATCGAGGTACAAATCCCTCAATAAGGTTACCTGGGCCTACAACCTCCCGAGTGAGGCTTAGTCATCCTCAATACTATAGAGATAATATCATATACATACATTACTTTCATCATCATAAAGTCATTCAACTCATAAGACATGCATTGGACCTTCAATTCCTCAAGAAATCATAATCAGACATTTTATCAAACACTTGACGGGTGTGTAATGCTAGTGTAAAACCATGCAATTCGAGAGCGGAATCATACTAGAAAATTTAGTGTAAAATCATCAATAGATACTTGGTAACAACCTCAAGTAATATACATCAAAACCTTTCATTAAATTTCATAACAGATCTTGATTTCACAGCTCCAAACATACTAAAACAATCACCATTTCATAAACCCTAACATAATGTGCAGTGAAATTCATAATAAGTAATACCTATGAGTAAACCAACTTTAAATCATACAATTTCAGGTAAAAGGAAGCTTGGGCATCATGGGTAAAAGGAACCTATGAAAGAAATCCCCATACCTTAGCTTTGGAGAATTCCTTGAAGAAGATTTGAAATAGAGACTTGAAGCTTGGATGAGAACCTTAAGATATAGATGAGTTTTGACACTTGAATTTAGGAGTGAAATATTTGGCTAAGTGCTTGAGTGAGTATTGAAAAATGTTTTGAATGATATGAGGGTGAAATATGGCTAAGTATAGGTATTTTCACATTTGGTAACACTTAGGCCAAAGACCAGAAAGTCTTGGATCGAATAAGCAAAGCAGTCAACAAAATACACATCTGCATTCCTTGGCTGCGTCGCGGCAGGGGCGCGTAGAGCTCATTAAAAAATTGCATTTTGGAAATTTGAAATTGCTAATTGTTTTCTTTTAAATCAGGGTTAGTCCCATTACCCACTCAATTTGACCCCCAGATCAAGAATATGATGTCAAATTTTTGATATCGCGCATGGATTTTGAGATATATAAAAATTATGATTCTGGGCACTTTCAAGGCATATTTTCGGGCATATTTTTGGGTCATTTCATGAAAACTCAAAATTAGAAGAGATGATGGCAAAGGATCTTGACAAAGTTGAGTATACCGAGGTAGGGATGGAAGATACAAAAGGGGAGATGTCCAATGTTCGGCAGTTGGTCGACTCGTATTCCACCTCGATCACACAACTAGAG
This sequence comes from Solanum ossicruentum, assembly GCA_025774065.1. Lineage (NCBI taxonomy): Eukaryota > Viridiplantae > Streptophyta > Magnoliopsida > Solanales > Solanaceae > Solanum > Solanum ossicruentum. Next base: position 11,247 of record JAOTQR010071340.1, on the reverse strand, counting down.
CAGCAGATGGGGCAATTGCTAGCATCAATAAATCAGAGAAAAGCTAATTCACTTCCTAATAACACTATTCAGAAACCCGAAAAATGATGGTCATTGCATAGCAGTAACCACGAGGAGTGGTAAGGTACTTCCTGACCTTGTTGTGCCCAATAATGCAGGTATGGATGAAGTTAAAGGCAAGATGCTAAACCCCATGGACGTGCATGTTGATGATTTGATTGAAGAAGCTGAGGTGACACAATCAGAGCTTGAGGTTGCTAAAGAGCTTGAGATGACACCAGCAATGACTCAACCTCTGCCAGCCATTCCTAATCCACCACCACTATTCCCACAGAGGTTGCAGAAGAGGGTTGCAGATGACAAGTTTCAGAAGTTCTTGTCCATGTTAAAAGAGATATCAGTGAACATCCTTCTAGTAGAGGCACTTGAGCAGATGCCGGGCTACGCTTAATTCATGAAAAACTTAGTGACTAAGAAGAGGACAACGCGATCGAGCTGGTAAACAATTTCCACAACTGTAGTGCCATTGCCACAAGATCTCTTGTGGAATAGAAGGAAGATCCGGGAGCCTTCACTGTCCCGTGTACCATTGGAGCATTTGACTTTGCAAGTGATCTTTGTGATATGGGTGCCAGCATCAACTTGATGCCACTGGCAGTTTATAGGCAGCTAGACTTATGAGCTCCCACGTCCACAATAATGTGGCTACTTATGGCAGACATATCGTTAAAGTGTCCCGTGGGGATTTTATATGATGTGCTAGTCCATATGGGCGGGTTCATCTTTCCTGCATTTTATCATTCTGGACTGCCAAGTAGATTTTGAGGTTCCCATCATCCTTGGGAGACTATTTTTGTCTACTGGCAGGGCACTGGCAGATGTTGAGCGAGGGGAGCTAACTTTTAGACTTAACACTGAAGAGGTGAAATTCAGTGTGTGTGTGTGTTGCAATCAAGAGAACTAAAGAGATGGATATGATGTCTATCTTAGATGTGGAAGATGATTGTCTTTCTGAGATCCCACTTGAGGAAACAATGAGGATAGACACACTCGTAGCGGTGTTGATGAACTTCCCAAAGGATGGTATTAATGGGTATGCAGACACCATGAATGCGTTGCAAGGTAGGGGAACTAGTAGCTAGCTAAACCTTTTATCGAGGAGCCTCCAGTTGTGGAGCTCAAGGAGCTGCCCAGAAAGTTGGACTTAGACCTACAGAACAGGTCTACACCACTAGCTAAACCTTCCATCGAGGAGCCTCCAGTTGTGGAGCTCAAGGAGCTGCCCCAACACCTAAGGTATGTATTTTTAAGCACTGACAATACTCTTCTTGTGATAGTGGCTGGAGATATCCAAGAAAACTAGGTGAAGGCAGTGTTGTGGGTCCTCCAAAGGTTCAAGCGAGCTATTGGATGGACCATTGTAGATATCATAGGGATTTCTCTAGGGATATGCATGCACAAGATCAAATTAGAGGATAACTGTGTGCCCAGTATTGAGCACCAGTGCAGGCTAAGCCCACCCATGCAAGATGTGGTGAAAAAGAAGATCATCAAGTGGCTGGATGCTGGGATGATATACCCCATTACTTATAGCAAGCCGGTTAGTCCAGTGTAGTAAGTCCTGAAGAAAGGGGGTATGACAGTGGTGGCTAATGACAAAAATGAGTTGGTCCCTTTGAGACCAGTGACAGGATGGTGAGTGTGTATAGACTACCGGAAGCTGAATAGATAGACCTTGAAGGACCATTTCCCCATGTCTTTCATGGACCAACTTCTTGGATGGGTACTTGGGCTACAATCAGATATCCATAGCCCTAAAGGATCAGGAGAAGACTACCTTCGCTTGCCCGTATGGGACTTTTGCCTTCAGAAAGATGCATTTCGGGCTATGCAATACCCCAACCACCTTCCACCGTTGTATGATGTCGATCTTCTCTGATATGGTTGAAGACACCCTTGAGGTATTTATGGACGACTTCTCTATAGTGGGTGATTCCTTTGATGCTTGTCTATCTAATCTTAGTAGGGCACTACGACGTTATGAGTAGGGTAATTTGGTGCTAAATTGGGAAGAATGCCACTTTATGGTCAAGGAGGGGATAGTTCTTGGCCATAAGATTTCTGAGAAGGGCATAGAAGTAGATAGGGTGAAGATCGAGGTGATTGAGAAACTACCGCCTCCCATATCTGTGAAGGGAGTTTGAGTTTTCTTGGGCATTCTGGTTTCCACAGTCAATTTATAAAAGACTTCTCCAAGATTGCACATCCATTGTGCAAGCTATTGGAGAAGGATACAAAGTTTCATTTTGATGATAGCTATAGGCATGCCTTTGAAACCCTGAAGCAAAAGTTGATTTCTGCACCCGTGCTAGTTGCACCTGACTGGACTACCCTGTTTGAGGTGATGTGTGATGTAAGAAAAATTGTTAAGGGTGTTGTGCTCGGACAAAAACGAACAAGCTTTTCCACCCCATCTACTACGCCAGCAAGATCCTCAATGATGCTCAAAAGAATTATATTGTGATTGAGCAGGAATTGTTGGTCGTGGTATATGCATTTGACAAGTTCTAGCATATTTATTGGGCACCAAATCTATAGTGCACATCGACTATACAACTTTGAGATATCTCATGGCGAACAAAGATGTTAAGCGGAGGTTGATCAGATGGGTTCTCTTGCTATAGGAGTTTGACTTTGAGGTCCTAGATAGAAAAGGATCTGAGAATCAAGTAGCGGACCACTTGTCTAGATTGTAAAACGAGTCAAGAACAAAGGACTAGTTGAACATCGATGATTCTTTTTCTCGATGAGCAGGTATTGGTAGCTTCGGTTGACCTTATTCCTTGGTTTGATAATTTTGCAAACTTTTTGGTGACCAATATTATGCAGAGGGCCTCACTAGAGAAAAAAGTTTCTTTTTGATGTGCGCAGGTACTTCTGGGATGACCTCGTACTTATTCCAAACATGTGCTAATGGGGTTATTAGGCGGTGCATTCCAGAAGCAGAGATGTTGAGTATCATGGAGGCCTGTCACTTATCCGTAGTGGGGGTTTACCATGGTGGGGCCAGAACTGTGAAGAAGATTCTCCAGTGTGGGTACTATTGGCCCACCATCTATAAAGATACCCTCAACTTGGTACCTGGGTGTGATCAGTACCAGCGATAGGGCAACATCTTAAAGCGCCAGGAGCTATCCATGACCCCGATTCTTAATGTAGAGCTATTTGACGTCTGGGGAATTGACTTTATGGGCCCATTTGTTAGTTCCTATGGAATGAAGTACATCCTGATGGAGGTGGACTATGTCTCCAAATGGGTGGAGGCGGTTGCATTGCCAAACAATGAGATCAAGAGTGTTGTCCAATTTCTTAAATGGAACATCTTTTCCAGATTTGGGACACCCAGAACTATCATCAGTGATGGGGGTTCTCACTTCTGCAACAAGGCTTTCTATGCTATGCTAGCAAAATATGGAGTAAGACAGCACAAAGTAGCCACACCCTATCACCCGCAGACTAGTGGACAGGTTGAAGTGTCAAACAGAGAGATTAAGGAGATCCCGACCAAGTCTGTGAATGCTACTAGGACTGATTGGGCGAGGAAGCTAGATGATGCACTTTGGGCTTACAGAATGGCTTACAAGACACCTATTGGTATGTCCCCGTATCAGTTGGTGTTTGGCAAAGCCTGTCATCTACTTGTGGAGTTGGAGCACAAGGCACTTTGGGCTTTGAAGAAGCTCTACATGAATTGGGACGAGGCTGCTAACTTGAGACTAAGCTAGCTCAATGAGTTGGATGAGTTTCGCCTCCAATCGTATGAAAGTGCAGCATTGTATAAATAGAAGATGAAGATCCAACATGAGAAGTATACTTCCGAACAGAGTTTGAGTGCTGGTGACAAAGTGCTTTTATACAACTCCAAGCTAAGATTGTTTCCAGGTAAGCTCAAGTCGAGGTGGACAGGCCCGTACACAATTATCCAGGTGTTTCCCCATGGTGCTATTGAGCTAGAAGCAGAAAATGTGGATCGGTTCAAGGTAAATGGATAAAGGTTGTAGCAATACTTGGGTGCAATAGAGGAGGCCTCAATGATTGAGGCCTTGCTCCTTGACGAAGTATAAGTAGTCAAGACAATGCATCATGCCACGACGTCAAATCAAGCGCTCCATGGGAGGCTACACATACATTGTAATAATTATAGAAAAAACTTTAATTTATATGTCATGTATTTTTATTATTTTTTATTTGTTTTTCCAAGTAAATTTAGGTGGCATTTTGGAGATAGGAAGCCTTCGCTGGGTGGAAGGCATAATGGGAGGCCGAAGAAGCTAAAAAAAACTTTAATTTATATGTCATGCATTTTTCTTGTTTTTGATTTGTTTTTCCAAGTATATTTAGGTGGTATTTTGGAGATACGAAGCCTACGTAAGGTGGAAGGCATAATGAGAGGCCAAAGAAGCTTAAAGTGGCAAAGGGAGGTGCCATGTGCCTCCACACGGGCCGTGTAATTCTCAACGACTCGTGGAATAGTCCGTGCAGCAGTGCGTGTGTGGCTCAGGCAAGGTAATGCAAGAAAATGGTTAAGTGCGGCCACACGGCTAGCTACACGGATCGTGAGTCATCAAACAGGTCTTGTCGCTGGTCATTTTGCACACCTGGATGGTGCAAAGGATTTCTTAGTGAAAAAATGGAAAAGTGTCCCGACACGGACCGTGTAATGCTCAAAAGCCCGTGAGGCCCGTCGTGTGGGTCAGTATGCGCGAGGCCCAGGTAAGTACCACTACATTTTGCCAAGACTGGGCCAACGAGATAAAGAACGAACAAGAGTAAACACGAAGGTGATTCAAATAAAGATTTCCCTGGTACTCTATGTCAATAAAAGTAAAAGAAAGAAAATAATGGCGAAAGAAAGATAACAAAGCAATGTTGTATAGGTTGCCTATCTTTTTGTAGTTAGATCGCCAAGTTTTTGGAATGCTCCAAATTCGACTTGAGCATCTAAATTTGGGTCAATACTAGCAAAAACATCTCTGAACAAGGTTCTAGCACCATGCTGAATATGTCCGAAGAAGAAGAGCAAAGCAAATGAAGCATGCCTAAAAGTAAACCAACGCCTTGGACTACTACGAAAAGCACCATCAGATTTCAAAGTAGCACGATCTAATTCAAAAATTTCACCCAATTGAGCACGTTTAGCATATTTTCTACACAGTAGCAGGATCATTATAACTGATGTCGTTGAGTTCACCGTTGTAGAGGCTCCAAATAGGTCATGAGGTCGTCCATGCGATGGGGGTTGACTAGTCAAATGGTTGATCAAGGGTTTTAAATAACCCCACTTTGTCCCAACAACTCACTTTTCACATTCCCTTCTCTCTCTAACCTTACGATCCTCTCCCTCTATCTCACTATTTCTCCCTCAAAAATCCCAAAAAGTTCCATCTTATTTGTGACGATTTGTGAGTTAATCACTTATAATAGCTTAATCTAAGTGTGGGTCTCAAGTTTTCCAAGCAAGGCGTCTTCCTCATTGTTATTTAACAAGTAAGAACTCAATTTTTTATCTTGTGGTATAGATTTTGGGTGTTGCATATGTAGATCTTGGTTCAAAATTGTTTCTTTCTTGATTTAAAGCACCTTAATATATGAAAATAATGTTGTGCGTGCATATGGTAGTGAAAAACACCATTATTTAGTGCTTAAGTGTGTTGACCACGGTATTTCATGATTTTTTATGGTTTGTTGGTCTATTTTGTGGGGAAATCGTGTGTACATGCTTATGTATTGATGGGTCAAGGTCTATGCTAACAAAAATAACATTAATTTGTTTGTTTATGCATGATTGAACTGAAAGCCAGAAAAGAGAGGGGTTCGCACGGTCGTTCACACGACCCGTTTGATGTTACACGAGCCATGTAACGCCTATGGCACGCTCCCTTGTCATCACTTATGAAGGCCTTCCAGACGGGCCCTGTCACGGACCGTGTCATATTGCACGACCCGTTTAGGGTCTCATTGACCCTATTCTATCTGCATTATTTTACCTAGGTCGATTTTAATTTCAATTTACATATGTTCCTTAAGTGTAATGGCCCTATGATAGACCGGTTGACACCATTCTTAAGGGTTATTGTCACTTTTATGGCACAGGGGAAGTTTGAGTACCCGTTAGTGTGTTAACCTGCTTGTGCAATAATTTATAACGAAATGTATTCATTTGTGGCACTTGTAGGTACTATGGGTCTACGTGCAGGCTAGTTAGACATAGTGAAAGGGATGAGCCTGTGTCACGCCTCCATGACACTCCAAGTTTTATCTAGCCATCAAGCTAGAGGTGTCTCAGGTGATGACTCCTCCAGTGGTTCCAAGGTTGGCTACACGAGCAATGTCTCCCCTCACTCCCCTCGTACTACATGAGCCCGTGCAGCAGGTCGATGAGAGCTCCCTAGTCTGAGGAGGGGGATCCTTCTATGGGAGTGGCAGAGGAGGCGGACACCCCTGAACAAGAGGAGGATACTTCAGACCGGGAAGAGTAGAGGCAAACTCCGAAGGCTGAGGGTCACGACACTGAGGAGTAAGCAAATGAGATCGAACTCCGGGAGAATGATGACGAGGCTATTCATTTTGCAGTCTCCGGAACGACGGACCCCGTAACTGCTAGGGCACTTATTATATTTCTGAAGGGCCGGTTGCCAGTCCCAAGAGCTAAGGATATCTACATAACGGACTTACAAAAGGTTTCGGGGGTTCTAACGACAGCCAGCCATTTCGAAGTTTCGGGTCCTTACAGACCAACTTAACAGAGTTTCGGAAATCAGAGATACTTTTAACTCATATAAGTTTGGTTGGATGGCGGAACCACCAAGGTACTATGGGCTGCCATAGTTGAATTGTTCTACTCTTTTATTTTGCTAGTCTATCGAACTCTGTAGAGGGTACCTAGTCAAGGAAGATGAACAAATAGGTCATACTTGCTAGGTCCCTACGGTCATATATGATGGTGCGTGGTACCCGAGTGAATATTTCAGAAAACACCATCAACTGATTACTATTGGGGCCAGATTATCGAGGTCCTTTAGATGGCCAATTCATAGATAGACACATGCGAATTATGGATGGGGGGATGTCTGATTCGTCATCTCAGGCTGAACTATTGGGATAGATTACAGAGTGAATAGCCATTTAGGGGGCGGAGGCACCTTGGGTTACAGACCCCAAGTGTCCTATCGTCAAAGCATCTCTGATATTTGTTGTAAAATTTTAGTGGTCGATGGTGCGGGCCAGGCTACGGCCCACAGGAAATGATAATCTACTCTAACCTTCGCATTCTTCTCTAATAGCATGCCTGATGTCTAGATATGGAGTAAATGTGGGCCAGATTATTGCTTTCGAGATGCGGGACTGGGCCTTATCTGAGAGAGCTGGCATGCCCTTCCCGTGCCTGGTTCGTGCCCTTTGCAAATAGGCCAGTGTTCCTACTACTCACTTTTTGGACAAGAAAATAGCTCCCAAGGGCATGGCCAACATTGCCCTGATTAAAGATGTCCAAAACCCTCTCATGAAAAGCAGAGCACGTTCGCTAGGGGGCTCGACAAACTTCCCCTCAATACCTCTGCAACAAACCTTGCCATTTGAGGACTACGCCACCACCCTACCATTAGGCGTGGCTTCTGAGCTGCCCGAAGGAATTGGTGTCGTCCCTCCAGTACAGCAAAGGTATGCATATGTTCTCTACAAGTTCTTGGCCAGATTGGTGGTGGACCAGTGGTTAACACGCACCATTATTAACCAGATTATAGAAATGATTCCGCATGTGGTCTAGTTCATTCACAGCTGGTGGTGGTCCAACATCAAGAAGTTCTTTTGATCAGAATCACCACCTTGCAGGGCCAAGCCAACACTCTGGAGGGATACTCCCATAGCATGTTTGGGAGTATGCCTGGGTACAAAATGCAGAATCTGGTTTAGACGGTGAATGATATGAAGGCCCAAATTGCTCAGCTGAGACAGTACCAGGGTCCCGTAGCGACCCTACTTTCAGAATCTTAGATGAGACTATTTAATGCTCCCACGGCACTTGTTTTGGATGAGGTGTGGGTGTTCCACCCGCCCTATCTGATGCACCCGTACCACCTAATGATCAGCCTAGGAGGAAGGACAAGGGTAAGCGATGCGGCCCCAAAGTAGTCCTCCTCGTGACCCACAGAAAGAAGAAGAGTGGCAGATGTGCAAAGCCGTTAGGGCCCAATGCCGAGTAGCAGCCAAACAGGTGGAACGAGAGCGGCTAGCAAGAGATGTGGAATGAGTTTGAGCCTTCGGTAGCACCTTTGGACCTGGTTCTACATATGCTGATAGATACCCCCACGAGGGTCTGGTCCCACCAACACTGCTGACGCCTAAGGCGTCCAAGGTATGTTCTATCTCCTATCTATTTGTTTATTTGTGTTATGGTATAGTGAGGACACTACACTGTCTTTTTGGACGGGTGGGGCATCCTGCCACGTGAGAGTTTTTCTTGCCATGTTTCTTTTCTCTCAAGTGTATTATCTAGTAGAACTAGCATGTTTAGGTCATAATGTTTGTGTAAATATAAGTGTTAATAGAAATCTAGGGTAGCCCTTGTATTAATCTTTTTGTGATATCCCATGTTGACAATGTTAAGGTTATATGTGTTTGCATCTTATCCCGACTAACTTGTATGATTTCTGGTAAGTATGTTATGTGTATGGTTGGCATTCTGATGAATGAAGCATGTCTGTGTAGTTTGGTGCTAATCAGTGTAGAAGATGTGCCATTTGTGTGAGCTTAGTTGCATAATTCAGTCGACGCACTTGTGAGATAGAACTTGTCTGGTTAGTCCCACTGAAATAATTGAATGCATGGATTAGGATGCGATCTTAGGCCATTGTTGTTAACTATTCACTTAGCGAAAAATTGACCAACCAAATGAAATTATCCCTTCTGAACCAAAAGTTGAGCCTAAATGGACCTTTTCTTTGTAATCACCCAAATTTATTTTCCTTATCTATCTGTTGATCTTCGTTTTGGCCCTGGTCTCTCCAAGGACATTGTGAACCTCCACCTACGTCAAAAGCCTAAGTTGAGGGTGGCTTATATTGGCCTTGATCCCTTCGAAAGATATTATGAACCTTGACCAAGTCAAAGGCTTAAGTTGAGGGTGGCTAGTACAGGGAGAACAGAAAAATGAGTCAGGAAAAAAATAAAGAGATAAAAGTAGAAAAAGAAATGGGTTGTGACCATGAGCAAAAGTAATGAACGAAAAAGAAAAAGAATAAAAATAAGTAAATGAGCACAAAAATCACTTCCTGTACTATAGAAAGTTGGAGAAATAGGCGAAATAATGTTGGTGACCATAATGCAAATGGCTGAGTCAAAATACGTGCCTAAGAAAGGTCGTTTAGTCACTTGAATCCTAAATGTACTTCACCCGAGCCCGAGCCTACGGTGCAAGCTGCAAAAGTCCTAATGTGATCCTAAAAAGGTCATTCAAGAGTTAAGATAGTGAAAATAAGGGCAAGTTTATGATCGAGACGTGAGTATCCACTGAAAGTCATTTCTAAGAGTGAGTGACTACATTCTAGTCTCTGTTTTATGTGCTTATGTTGTGAGGGAGACTTCTTTGTAGTGAGGGTATTATTTTTTGCATTAATTGGTTGCTAACTCAATTGGGGTGCCTTTATTCCTAATCATATGTGGACTGACCATGCATGCATGATGTTTTCTTTAATTTGTGTGGGTCCATTTAGGGTGTGAGCACATTCTTAAACTTGTTATCTGGGCATATGTGTTGAAAGTTGTGGGGCAATTCATAGTCTGAGTGAGCTTGGTTTAGTTGAGTCGTTATTGCTTGAGGACAAGCAGTCATTCTAAGTTGAGGGTGTTGATGAGTCATAGAAATACGACTCTTATATCGCTTTAAACAAAGGATTTTTGCATGTTCTCAAGCAAATTTGTTATTTTGATATATGCTTTTGTTCTTTTTCAAGAAAGGTTATTGAGGCGTGGATAAAGGGATGAACACTACTAAAAACTGTCTGAAAAGTGATGGCCAAAAGCGACGGACTGCGTGGCTTTTTGGTCAAAATCGACGAAAAAGCGACACAGACTATTCCATCGCTTTTTTGTTTGACGTTTTTCTAAAAGCGATGGATGGTATCGCTTTCCCTATTTTGTCACTTTTTTAATCATTTTTTTAAAGAAAAGCGACAGACATTTGGTCCCTGTCCGTCGCATCTTTTAATAATTATTTAAAAAAATAATTAAAGATGCGACAGACATTGGAACTAGGTCCGTCACATCTTTAAATAATTATTTTTAAAAATAATTAAGGAAGCAATGGACAGCGACAGACTTATAGGCTATTTCCCTAGCTATTCTAGAAATTTTTTAAATAATTGCAGAAAAGCGACGGACAAGGGGACGTAGTCCATCACTTTTTCTGCATCTTTTTGACAACAGAAACCTGCAATTTCTGCTGCCCACCTGCAAATTATAGAACATTTCAATTTCAATACACATAACCTATCCAATAGCAGTAACAACAAGCTCAACAACAAAATACATAACACCAATCAAAACTAAACATTAAAAACAAATAAAATTCAACATTTATAATATTTTAAACTAACATAAAGTTTATCAAAATAGTCTGAATTGTCCAAAATATAACCTATGTCTCCAAACATAACAAAATTATTCAAAACATAACGAAAAGGAGCCTAGGAACTATTCTCAACAAACTCATCATCTTCACTATCATATTCAGGACCGGGAGGATGAGGTACAGGCCTGTGTGCGAGGTTGAGCACTTATTCTTTTGATTTGTACCAGTTTGTTTTGTTGCTCAACCTTGATTGCCTCAGAAGCTGCGAATGAAACTAAAAATTCTTGTATTTTTTGAGACATGATAGCCACCTGAGCCTAATCAAGGGCCTCGGCCTGTCTCGATGATCCAATGCCTTGTAAACCTAATTTGATTCGTCGTATGTCATTCCTAGAGCCTATCCCATAAATCCAGCCTTTATGGCTCCCGCCAACCACTTTCTCAATCCAAATTTGATGGGACAGCTCAGGAATAAGTTCGACATCATCTCCAAGGTTACGAACGTATCGCTCGTACTCTTGCTACATATTACAAAAATAATTAAGAGTTAGAATGAATACTTAATATATATATATATATATATATATATATATATATATATATATATATATATAGATAGA
>JAOTQR010071329.1:0-13284 GCA_025774065.1 Solanum ossicruentum | reverse complement strand
ATGTGATATATGATATGTGAGTACAGCTGATCCCTGGCTCACCCTGCTATGTGCATGATGTGTGATGGAGATTACGGGTTAAACTTCTTGTGTGATGCTGTGGATGGCACGATTTCTGGAGGTCGCCATCATTCCCGTCCGATGTGCATAACTTGCATGTGTTCAAAAAGATTTTTATTTGATACTTCCTACAGGTTTGCTTTACATATGCTTACCCGCTTTCTTTGGCTTATGATCCTATCTGTACCATGTACTTTCTGTTTTACATATTCGGTATGTCTGTCGTACTGACCCCTTCCTTCGGGGGGGAGGGGGTGGGCTGCATTCATGCCCGTAGGTACCGACGAACAGGTGCGAGATCCTCCTGCTTAGGACCTCCAGTTTTAGCTGCAGTGCCCCTTTTGTTTCAGGAGCCAGTTTTTGGTAGTTTCCTATGTTCACATATGTTGTAGCTGGAGTCATGTATATTCACGTACTGTTCAGTATATATACGTGTCTAGAGGTCTGTGGATATTAGTGGGAAATGGGTATTTGAGAGACACTTGAGTATATGGCGTATTGTACGATTTAGCACTTGATCAGACGGCGAGACCGCATTATTATATGTATGACATGATTATTAGGCGGCAGGACCGCAGCGGAGACCTTGTCGACCCGCATTTATGTTTATGTATAAAGAAATATATATTTATATTGTTGTCTGGGATGCTGTTGGGTTTTTCTTGCAGGTGTGGTTAGTTAATAAAACAGAGGAAACTCTGCCGAAATTTCGGTAGATTTCCTAGTGGTTATATTGGTCTTTGAAAGTTAGTGTTTGTCTGGGTGCGGATAGATTGGGAAAATCAGGCCAGCATGTGTCTAGGTGTCCCTATTGGGCACTAATGACGACCCCTGGGTTGGGTCGTAACAGGGAGACTATTTCTGTTGATTGTTGCGTCAGGGTTGTTGATTATTATGCCAAGATGGATTAGGATTTTGTTGATTTTGCATATTTTATTATCGATTATTTTTCTGTTCATTGGTGGAGCCTTGACGGGTTGGAGTGAAAGTAGTCCCTTGAGCAATAGAATAATTTTATAGAGTACACCTATGCAAATATTTTGGTGATGAGAAATTACTCATCATACAACTAATCATATCCATAAGTGTCTGACTATATTTTTTGTGACCCCTTGGATAAATTTGATTTAGAATATACAAAAGTTGTTAGCATACATTTTTTAAGTTGAACTTTGTGTTTTTAAGACAATATTATTGATAATGTCCTTTCGTTTATAGATTACAAATATCCACCTTAGGTTCATTCTTAACATCTAGTAAAATTTAATGTTGAATCCCAATGCTAATGTTTCTGAAGTGATCTCAATAATAATTTTTGAGTTATATTCTATGATAACATTACCTATGGTTCATCCATCCATGCATACAACAGAAAAGGGGAAAATAATGAAATTAACAATGTTATGGAGAAGACAGATTGACTGGAATTTTTTTCCTTCTTCTAAATAGAAAGCACAAAGCAATAGTACAATAGTACAAGCTAAGGAAATTATAAATAGACAATAAAAATTTGAGTTTAATAGAGGTAAACTTATTCTACACTATTCCATAAATAACAATACAAGCTGACTATATGCAAGTAAAATCCCAAAAATGACAGATGACATTGACTACTAAAACTGCTACCAAAATGTTCTTGGGTGATTATATTGAGTCTTTTTTGCATCACAAGCCTAGTAGAATAAGGAGGAAAGCATATCCGATAGAAGCATGTTCAGGCATAAGATAATTATTCACAAGACTCCAAGGTTCTGCAAATAGAAAGTCTAGAATCTAAACCACCAAAACCCTTTGAAGGTAGATACTTTATTGAAGTCAAGAAAAAAAGAGCGTCTTTTCTGGTCAGTGGATATACACTCAAGTGTCTGCATGCAAGGAAGAAATCAAATTTTATTAACTAATTTGTGCTACTTCTAATAAAATAAAATTTATATGTCAGAAAGACTGGTGAAAGTGTGAAGTTCTAAATCATGTACCTTCCAGAACTAGGATATTTGAGGATCACTTTCTTCATAGCCATTGTAATCTCTATGTGCTTCCTAATTTTTGACAGAAATATCACTTCCACTCCCATCGAGCATCTTGTCAAGATCTTGAAGATCTAATCTCCCAAGCAATAGAGTTTGGACACCTAAGATAGTTATAACAACAAAACCTTAAGAAAAATGAGCTATTTGTGGGGTAATTGACGTGAAAAATTGATGTTGAATAAAGAGATTAACATACTCGTTGCTATTCTTACTATTCACAACAGTATCTTCCCCATTGGGATAAAGTTCGACTATTATTTTGGACCCGAACTCGTCAACATCACAAATGAAGGTCAAGATTAGTATATCTTCATCCAACATCTCTAGATCCATATTAGGGATCTTCTTATAGCTACTATACAAGGATGAATTTATATCCCTTATGTCCTCCAACAAAATTTTCTCTCCATCCAATTGAAAAAACAAGACACGATCTAACATAATGTCAATTTGTATTTTATGCAGTAAAGCTAATGCAATCATCCTACCAGAAAAAGAGAAATACTCAAGGTGCAATACTCCACCTTAGATGCTGCAAGCACATATCATAGATTGGAATTATTAACATTATAACAAGAGCAATAATATAACCAATATATCGAGCAATCAAAGTTATACTTGAATTTGGAGAAACATTCTATGGTCATTTGGGAAAGAAACAAAAAGAGCCTTATGAGAATTGAACATTTATCGACATACTAAGAAAAATTACTGCCTCAACACACCAGGCCCAATAGCTTGTTCATGTTTGAATTCCATAAACAGATCACCTTGTAGCAATTTAGGATTTGTATATACTATGTGTTCAAAGGATTCTTCTAACAACTGGGACCTAGTAATGAGCATCTTATACATCTAACTTCTTCAAGCATCAAATTTATAAAATGTCTTGTTACTTCGAAATTAGTTACGTCCCTGTCATTAATTGCCCACAGATAATCATCAAAACTCTTTGCAAATGTCACGATCAAAACGTATAATAAAATACTTCTTTGACTTATGTTTTGCCAAAAGACCTCTGAGTTGTTAAACAACTTAGAAATGTTGTTTCTCTTTCAGTATGACATGATACTGAAACTACCATGATACGATAGGCCTACCTTTGTTGCCTCATCCCAATTTGTCCTGTAATTTCTTAAAGCCCAACTCTACTTTTTATCTAGAAAATGATATAAAATGAGATACAATTCATATAAAATATGATGAAACTTTCGACGTACTCTCTGTCACACAATACTTCATTAATTTGAGACTAATCAATAGATTGTTGCAATAACTTCCTCTCTAGGCACATATGCTCAATTAAGTCACACATAATGCTTAGGGATAACCAAGTAGACTCAGATAATCCCAGGATGATCAATTCTAACTTGCGGGATAACTCTGCCACTACCACCTCACATACAAACATAATGACATCATGCAATGATGAAAATTCCTTAGTGACATTCTCGTACCTTGCAATCCCAATAGCCTCTACTATATCCCTTAGACAAATTCGACAAAAACTATATTAGGGATCATCAAGCCTAACAGTCCCTCTCAATAGCATACAAAAATATAAAACTATCTGAGCACATTTACAATATATGTACTCTAGCAAATCACTCTTCAATGAAATGATGAATTTATGGAGAGATTCATCAGCAACATATTTTTTGGGGTTATTTGGATATATATAGAGCATTACTAAGGTAGCAAAAGCCGACGCGTAGAAGAATATCTGGAGATATTCTAAGGATTGTTCAACACTATCCATCGGAGTCTCTGAATTGATTGAGATTGATTGTTTATAAGCATTGAGTCTTGGGAGGAGTATCAAACACCAAATTGAATGAGAGTAAGTCCCACTTGATCTCAATAACTATGTGGTCAAGCATAGGAATGGACTAAGTATGTTAAAGTCATACAAGTTCCTATCTTGTGGATTAAGTTTGTTATAGTCATATGTGTCCCCGTTTTATGTTTTGAAACAATAGGAGTAAGATTTTTTTGAGATGACTCCGATGGATAGTGTTGAAAGATCCACAAAATATGTCCAGATATTTGTCTACTCTTTGGCTTCTACTACTCTAGTAATTCTCTATATGTCTCGAGATAACTTAAAAAAATATGTTGCTAATGAGTCTCTTCATAGATTCATCATTTCATTAAAGAGTAATTTGCTTGAGTACAAATTATCAATGTGCTTGGATAGTTTTATATTTTTGTAAGTTATTGAGAGGGATTGTTGGGCTTGAGGATCCCTCGTATCATTTTTTTAGAGTTGTCTAAGGTATATAGTATAGGTCATTAGGATTGGAAGGTACGAGAATGTCATAAGGAATTTTCATCATTGCACGATGTTATTATGTTTGTATGTGAGGTAGTAGTGGCAGAGTTATCTCGCAAGTTAGAATTGATCAACTTGGGATTAGTTGAGTCTACTAGGTTATCCCTAATCACTAAGCATGATTTTATTAAGCATATGTGCTTGGTGAGAAAGTTGTTGCAACGCTTTATTGAGTACTCTCGAATTAATGAAGCATTGTGTGACAGTGAGTACACCAAGAGCTTCATCATATTTTATGTGAATTGCATCTCATCCTATATCATTTTCTATATAAAATAGATTTGGATTTTAAGAAATTATAAGATAAATTGGGGTGAAGCAACAAAGGCAGGCTTGTCGTATCCTGGTGGTTTCAGTATCATGTCATACTAAAGAAGTTAAAGAACATTTATAAGTTGTTTAACAACTCAGGGGTCTTTTGGCAAAAGATAGGTCAAAGAAGTGTTTTATTATGCTTTTTGATCGTAACATTTGCAAATTAAAGAGTTTTGATGATGGTCTGTAGGCGATTAATCACAAGGAGGTAACCAATTTCGAAGTAAGGAGACATTTCATAATTTGGCTAGAAGACGTTAGATGTATAAGATGCTCATTGACAGGTCCCAATTGTTGGAAGAATCCTTTGGATACATTATAGATGCAGATCCTAAATTGTTGTGAGGTGATATGTTTATGGAGGTCAAACATGAACAAACGATTAGGCCTGGTTTGTTGAGGGAGTGATTTTTCTCAGTATGTTGAGAAATATTGAATTCTCATAAGGCACTTTTTGTTTCTTTCCCAAATGACCATAGAAGGGTTCTCCCAATTTAGGTAGACTTTTATTGCTCGATATATTGGGTATGCTATTACTCTTGTTACAATGTTAATAATTCTCATCTATGATATGTGCTTGCGGCATCTAAGGTGGACCTATTGAACCTTGAGTATTTCTCTTTTTCTGGTAGGATGATTGCATTAGCTTTACTGCATAAAAATACAAATCGACATTGTGTTGGATCGTGTCTTGTTTTTTCAATTGGATAGAGAAAATTTTATTGGAGGACATAAGAGATGTAACTCTATCCTTGTATAGTAGCTGTAAGAAGATCTTTAAGAAGGATCTATAGAGGTGGATAAAGATATACCTATCTTGACCTTCATTTGTAATGTTGACAAGTTCGGGTCCAAAATAACAGTCGAGCTTTGTCCCAATGGGGAAGATACTATTATGAATAGCAAGAATAGAAAGGAGTATATTAATTTTTTTCTTCAATATCGGTTTGTCACAACAATTGCCCCACAAATAGCTCAATTTTCCTCAAGGTTTTATTACTATAACTACCTTAAGTGTCCAAACTTCATTGTTTGGGAGTTTACATCTTGACTAGATGCTTGACGGAAGTTGAAGTGATCTATCTATCTATACATTTAAAAAAGTATATACATTTTCACTAATTAACTTATTAGCAAAATCTTCAAAACAATTAGCTATGTGTATAGTAATTAATGTGTCAAACCGATGTTGAATAAGTAGATTAACATAGCCCTCTCTATTCTTATTACCGTTCACAACAGTATCTTCCCTATTGGGACAAAGCTCAATTGTACTAATTTTGATCCTAACTCTTAAACATCACAAATGGACCAAGGGTTTTCAAAAGAATACTTGGGGCCGAACTGGGCCTTACTCTCCAGAATCGTGTGCATGAATAAAACTATTTCATTTATGAGTTGACAAGCCTAGTGGTGCTATGTACTACTCTACATTTGATTGAGTAAATATATGGTGGTATCATTTTCGATTGAAGTATTTCCGTGACTTCTCTAACCAATGGGGCAGTTGTTTTCTCTAGTAAACTTGCCATTGGTGATCCTGGAGTACACCAGTGATTGATCAAATTTTATATTGAATCATTTCCACGGAATCAATATCATGAGCTTACATTACTAGTGTTTCTCCTTTGGTTAAAGACCAAATGAAGAAATGAATTGGAGTTCCATCATTTCTCTTTTGCTTGCTGCTATCGAAGGAAGAAGGACGCTCACTGAGGCTGTACCACAGGTTGACGATGGAAGTGCAGAGACTATAGCCGATGGCACGATATGGTCATTGTCGGCGTCAATGATATGGATAGAGTGAGGAGTATAGGATGGTGTGTTTTCACTGAAGAGGAACAAAAAATTGTAGGTTCTAATGAAGACTAAAACTCTAAAAGAGAAATATAATAAAAAGACTAAAAAATGAAAAAGAAACAATAGTCAAAGAGTCATTAAAAAATGAGATCTAGTTGGATATTTCCACAACTAGCTAAATAGGTTTAAAATATTTTTCTTACTAATAAATATTCTAAACCCTAATATTGTCGTCTTTGTCATTGAGCGACTATATCTTATGTGCTTGTTTCTAGATTATTTATCTTTCTTTTGTTATGATCCATTTTGGATCGTGATAAGTTTTGTATCGGAGCTCTAGGCTCGTTAGGCTCATGAGTCAAGGGCAAGGTGTCTAGTAGAGTCTCAAAGATCTATATATATATCCACACATATCTTCGGGAGGCTACAGGATACTTGTTAGGAAAAATTTTCACATTTTGCTTCCATTTGTCCGTTCCTTTGTATTATACATTTTGAAATTGTCTGATCTTCCTTTCGCATAGATGCCGACTACCAGATCCCATCAATCAGTGGGACAACCCAAGGGAGCTGATATGGCTCCCACTCCAAGTTGCGGTAGAGTTTGGGGTAGGAGTAGGGGTAGAGGACATGTTAGAGTGCCAGCTCCACCTCGAGAGTAGACTAGATCAGCTTCTCCAGAGCCTGTTCATGAGCTAGAGCGGCCTACGGATCCTATTCCACGACCCTCAGCCCCAGAGACTATACCTTTGGTTTAGGAGTTACTGATGAGGTTATTGGCTAGATTTGAGGAAGCTCCTCTAGCCCCAACTACTATTGAGATACCAATTTCTGGAACACCGGTTGGTCCTTCTATTGCGCCATTGGAACCATATATGATTCATAAGGATCCTTCTTCAGCTCTAGCAGATCCTCCTGCGATAGTTATCACTCCACTCCAGGCATTTAGACCGAGTTCGGGTACTCAATTTCAGAGTTTAGTTGTTGCTCCATCTATTGAACCTCTTTTGTTTGTGCTGCCACCATCTTCTACCAGTCCGGCCATATCTACAGCAAAGTAAAAAAATTTTGAGAGTTTTGTATTGTTGGCTCCATAGTAATTTGATGGCACTCCTGGCTATAGATCTTATGATTTTCTGTCTGAGTGACAAGACTAATTATGTAAGTTGGCTATTCTTAAGTAGCATGGAGTTGCCTACACTTCAAATCAGTTCATCGGCCTTTCCAAGGAGTAGTGGAGGTCGGTGGTAGCTCGTCGACCTATTGGATCTCCAACTATAACCTAAGGACAGTTTACTGAGATTAGAGAGAATCATGCCCTACAACCTCTAAGACAACTACTGAGATCAGTTTGATAGGCTATAAAAAGGATCTATGTCTATTTTTATTTACGAAGCTATATTTCATACTTTCTCTAGATATGCCTTGTCTAGCATTCTTATTGAGTTTAAGAGATCCGACGGTTTGCCAAGGGCTTGGTAGGGTATCTTCAGGAGGCTACGACTTCCTTAGTATTGGATGGAGGTACTTTCCAAAGTGTTGTGGATGATGCTCTTGTGATAGAATCTATCAGGTGGGATAGACAACGTGGCAGGAAAAGGTTCCACCAACATGGACAATTTAGTGGGCACTTGCCATGGGATCGAGAGATATAAAGGTAAGGCCATCAAGGTCTAGAAGTTTAGGCAGCTCTTCTAGTATCTGATAGTGTTGATAGGTCCAGATCCACTCAGGTAGGTAGTACATCTAGGCGTGGTGGTTTTCAGGGCAGCCATCTTAGAGACAGGATGTCAGGGCTTGTTATTATTATGATGAGATTAGGCACTTGGATCATTATTGCCTTACCATGTACTTCCTACTTAAACTTCAAGTTCTCAGCCAGCTCATCCATCTCATCTAGCTCCAACATCGGTACCTAGAGACACTTTAGGCTACGAGAGATGGTGCCAGAGTCATGGTGTAGTGAGAGATGGTGTTCGTGATGGTCCACAGGCTAGTTATGGGCATATAGTTTGTTATAAAATAGAGCTGAGGTAAAAGCCTCTTATGCAGTTAGCACAAGTATGGTTCCAGTGTATCTGTATTCGGCTTTAGCTTTATTTAATCCAGGCTCTACTCATTCATATATGTCAGCCTATTTTGCTTTTGATATTGATATTACATGTGAGCCTCTTGTCGAGCCTATTTGAGTTTCCATCTCGATAGGTGAAGCTTTAGTGGTGAATCATGTGTATCGAGGTTGTGTTATGACTTTTATGGGGAGAGATATTGTCGTTGATATGATATTGTTAGATATGGTTGGTTTTAGTGTGATTTTGGGTATGGATTAGTTGTCGCCTTATTATTCTATTCTTGATTTTCATGGGAAGACCGTGACTCTATCTTGCCCTGACTTGTCTCAGTTGATGTGTACTGGAGTCCTAGGAGTATTATTTCTTATATGCATGCTTGTCGACTGATCGTGTTTGGGTTGTTTCTTAGGAGTCCCCATCATTGGAGACTACTAGAGTTGCTATAGAGTTTATGGATGTATTTCCGTTTGATTTACCTTGTGTTCCTTCGAATCATGATATTGACTTTGCAATTGATGTGGAGTCAGGCACTAAGCCCATATCTATTTCTCCTTATCGGATAGCTCCGGCTGAATTGATGAAGTTGAACGAACAGGTGGAAGATTTGTTGAAGGAAGGCTTTATCCGTCCTGGTGTATATCCCTAGGGTGTTCTTGTATTATTTGTGAAGCAGAAGGATGGCACAATGCACATGTGCATTGATTACCGCCAGCTTAACAAAGTGACCATCAAGAACAAATATCCCTTGCCTTACATTTATGATTTTTTTAACCAGTTGCAGGGTGCCTCGTTGTTCTGCAAGATTAACTTGAGGTCCGATTTCCATCAGTTGAGAGTTCGGGAGTCTGATATCCCAAAGACAGCTTTCAGGAACTGTTACGAGTATTATGAGTTTATGGTTATGTTATGTGGGTGGACTATTGCCCCGACTATTTTATGGAGTTGATGAACCGAGTGTTCCAGCCTTATTTCGACATCTTTGTGATTATATTCATAGATGATATCTTGGTTTATTCCAAGAGTGAGGCAGATCATGCTCAGCAGTTGGTCATCCCAAGTACCTTTGAACTCCAACACACAAGCCCTCAAAATATCCTCCAAGGTTTGGATTGTCCTTTCGGCTTGCCCATTGGTTTGAGGATAAAAGGCGGTTTTCAACTTCACCTTACTACCAAGCTCTCTTTGAAATAACCTCCAAAAGTGTGAAGTAAATTGGGTACCACGATTCGATATGATAGACCTAAGCACAGCATGCAACCTCACCAACTCTTGGATGTACAACCTTGCATAATCCTCGGCAGCAAAACTAGTCTTGATTGGTAGGAAATGTACTGACTTAGTCTTCCAGTCAATGATAACCCAAATAGAGTCAAATTTCCTACAGGTTCAAGGCAAACCAACTATAAAATCCATGTTTACATCTTCCCACTTCCAAGTAGGAATCTCAATATCTTGAGTCAAACCGCTAGGCTTATGGTACTCTACCTTCACTTGTTGACAATTAGGGCATTTGGGTATAAACTAAGCTATATCCCTCTTCATACCATGCCATCAACACACCTCCCTCAAATCTCAATACATCTTAGTAGATCCCAGATGAATGGAATAATGAGATGGGCTTCACTCATGATCACCCTTCTAAGATCATCCACATCCGGAACACATAACTAATCTTGATACCGAAGCACACCATCCCCCCATAGGAGCATACCTCTATTTTCTATTCAGCGACCAACTTTTTCAATTCAATCAATGATAGATCTAGGTCTTGCTTAGCCTTTACATCAACAACCACCAAGGAGTCGGCCCTATTTTGAACATGAATACCATAAAATTAGAGTCGATTAATCTAACAGAAAACCTAGTCAAATGGTGGACATTCTTTGCCAACTCCTTCTTCTCCTCCTCAATATGAGCCACACTTCCTATAGAAAGCCTACTAAGAGCATCGGGTACCACATCCATCTTATTGAGATGATATTGAGCACTCATATCATAGTCCTTATATGGTTCCAACCATTTCCTTTTCCTTAAGTTAAGATCCCTTTGAGTGAACACATATTGCAAGCTCTTGTGCTAGGTGAAAACATCAACATGTACCCCATAAAAATAGGGTCTCTAAATTTTCAAACCAAATACCACTCCGCTAACTCATGGTCATCAGTTGGGTAATTGCGCTCATGCACCTTCTATTGCCTTGATGCATAAGCTATCACCTTACAATGCTACATAAGTACACAACCCAACCCAATCCGAGAAGAATTACATACACCACAAACCCTTCCAAGCCATTTGGTAAAGTCAAAACAGGAGCCGATGTAAGCTGATCCTTCAAAGTCTGAACACTTTTCTCACATTCTTCTGACCATACAAACTTAACATTTTTCTAGGTCAACTTAGTCAATGGAGATGCAATAGATGAGAAAACTTCAACAAACCTCCTATAATAGCCAGCCAATCTAAGAAAACTCTGAATATCCGAAGGAGTCAATAGTCCAGGACAAATTCTTCACAATCTCAGTCTTCTTCCGATCAACCTTAATGCCATCAGTGGAAACCACATGACCACGAAAAGGTACTTCACCCAACCAAAACTCATACTTGCTAAACTTAGCATACAATATATCCCTCAAGGTTTGAAGAACCATCCTCAAATGGTCCATATGTTCTTGATTACTTCTGGAGTAAATGAGAATATCATCGATGAAATCAACCACAAAACTATCAAGGAATGACTTGAACAACCGATTGATAAGATCCATAAACATGATTGGAGCATTAGTCAAACCAAATGACATCACCACAAATTCAAAGTGCACATTTCTAGTATGAAAAGCCATCTTAGGAATATCACACTCCCTAACTTTCAACTGATGATAATCGGAACGAAGGGTCAATCTTTGAGAAATGGCTAGCCCCTTGAAGTTAATCACATAGGTCATCAGTTCTAGGCAACAAATATTTATTCTTGATGGTCACCTTATTTAATTGCCTATAATCAATATACATTTGAAGGGATCCATCTTTCTTCCTTACAAATAACACCACACTACCCCATGGAGATATACTTGGCCTAATGAAGCCTTTCTCCAATAAATCCATTAGTTGATCCTTCAGCTCAGCCGATGCCATATGATAAGGAGGAATAGAGATAAGTTAAGTATCCGAGAGAAAGCCTATGCCAAAGTCTACTTCCCTTTAGGAATACTGAGAAAGTCTTCGAAAATACATCCGTAAACTCATTCACCACTGGAATCGTTTCAAGAGTAGGTGACTCGGACTATACATCCTTGGGCCCTAACAATATGATAGATACATCCCTTGGAGATCATCTTCCAAGCTTTGAGGTAGGAAATAAACTAACATTTAACAGCGGAGTCACTACCCTTCCATTCAAGAACGGGATCATCAAGAAGTTGGAACTTGACCTTCCGAGTTCTGAAATCTATAGAGGCATATGATGCATGCAACCAATCCATCCCGATAATCACATCAAAATCAAACATCTCAAGTTCCACAAGATTACAAAGAAAGACTTATGCAACACAGAATTAGGGAAAACCTTGATAAACTCTATGAGAAACAACACATTTACCATCGGGAGTATAAACTGAAAAACGATCCCTCAAAATTTTGGGACTCAAGCCAAACTTAACAACCAACAAAGGAGTCACAAAAGACAAATTTGAACCCTGATCAAGCAAATCACAAACATCAAAATTAAAGACTTTTAACATACCAGTCAAAATATCCGAGGCTTCTTCCACCTCCTATTGAGCATGCAAAGCATAAAACCTGTTGTTTCTAGGGGCACCACTTGGTGGAGCTCTTGGTTGACCTGGATTACCTTGAACCATTTGACCCTTATTCAGTGACTTTGGGCAATCAATAGGCTTGTGCCAGTCTTCCCACAACCAAAGAAAGCACTCGAACCCCACAAACACTTCCCGAGGTGAATTCCCCTACACTTTTCACACCGTGGAGGTAATGGCCCACCACCAACCAGTTCCCTAGAAGGAGGAACTCTAGCATTATCAATACGAGCATTAGAATCTTGACCCTTTGGCATGCAACCAAAACCACTACCCTTGGAGTTGGAGAACCTACTATCATAATGGACCCTCTTAGGATCATGCACTATCTTCTCCTTGAGTTTCTCCCCTTCAATCTGCTCTACATATTCCATAAATCTAGAAATGCCCATTTCTCGAATTAACATGGTCGTATGACACTCCTTCACCAGCAAATCAAAGATACCAAAAATGAACTTGTGGATTCTTGCACGAGGGTCAGCCTCAAGTGTTGGAGCATAGTTGGAGAGCTTAGTGAACTTGAGGGCATCATCTCTCACACTCATGCCACCTAGTTTGAGGTTAACAAACTCAGTCATCTTGGCTTCCCTAAGCTCAAGCAGGAAGAAACGATCCAGAAAGGTGTTGACACCTAATTTTGACCGACATATAACTAATTTTAAATTGTCAGTTGATTAAATAGGTATTTTTAAAACAAAAGAGTTTATTTTTAATTCTATCCAATAAGTACGTACGTTTTAAACTTTCAAAATTTGTTTGTTATTTCTTAAATATATATATTATTTCGAGTTACTGTCGTCATCATCATCATCATCATCATCATCATCATTATTATTATTATTATTATTATTATTATTATTATT
>JAOTQR010071318.1:0-46747 GCA_025774065.1 Solanum ossicruentum | reverse complement strand
GATGTCACTTAATGCAAAACGGTTAGATATAAGTTGGTTCTCCCGAGCCTTATCGGCAACGGGTGCCAGTCCGCCCTTACCAGACTTTGGGGCGTGACACTTTTCCCCAGTAAGGCTAGTGTTGCGGTCAGTGTTGTAGGTAGCCTAGCATGTGTGGATTGTGGTGGCAAAAAAGATACTAGTGGGATCTATTGGTTAGTTAGATTAGAAGTATGTTGAGGGATATAGAAAATGCTGATATAGTGTTCTTGGTTGTTCCAAATCCTCTTTGGTTGGGGGGGTCTAGTTTAAGCAAGGCCTTAATTCTACCTTATTAGAGTTGGAAGTTTTGGGTGAGAAGATGATAGAGTGGAGGTTGTCTCCCAAGGGGGAGATAGTGGCTATGGTACCATGTTGGTTAGGTGAATATAAGGTTCAAACTTAAGTTGAGGATTATGATTCCTTATAGAGTGTAGAGGGAGGTTGGTAAGGTCACATAAGTTTGGGGATTTACCTATGGATGTAGGTATGGTTCACCCTGATCTTCATGCTTCTAGGTGGATAGGATGTGTTGGTGACTCTAGTTTTATAAAACTCTTTGAAGTTAGGTTAAAGTGGAGGATAAGTTGGCTTGGAAGGAGGTTCGAGTAGAGGTTTTGGATGGATGAGTGGAAAGGTTGATTAATGGGGATGGGGTGTTCATTAAGTCCCTTTGGAAGAGTCTTCTATTTATATGTGTCTCTCGAGAAGCCGGAGAGGGCATGGAGGAGCAATATCCATATTTATTTCATAATATTCAAGCTTATGATGACATTTCAATCCCTTTCTATGATTCCAAGTCTTATGTTTCAGCCCCTATGTCATTCATATGCATTCATGTTTAAGTTGGCAAGTTTGTGATGATTTCACGTATGCCAAGGTTTGAAATGGTGTTCTAAAGTGTATTGTTGAATTCTTGTTGGGACTGATCACTTTATGATTACAATTCTCTTGTACATTTCGTTGACATTCGGGGATGAAGGTTCCCAAGGAGAAGATATTGAAATGACCCCAAAAAGTGCCTGAAAATGTACCTCGGAAGTGCCCCTAATCATTATTTTCATATTTCCAAATATTCATTCATTATTTCAAAAATCCAACTTCATATTCTTGTTTAGGGGGTCAAATTTAATGAGAAATGGATCTAACCCAAACTTTAGAGCAGCCGTATCAAAATTTGAAAATCGCAAAAACGTGATTTTGGAGGGTCAACTTTGAAGGGGCATATATCTCAGCACACAAAGAACTTGGTTTCCCGCGACCTATCAAATTAAAGATCTTTTAATTAGCTTTCCAACTCACTTTCTTTCATCTCATTTCGAGTCTGGATGAAGGAGTTATGCCCATTTTCGTGGAACTCATTTGTGCAAAAAATACAATTCCAGTGAGCAGGTCGTTTTGGTCCTATTTTCTCTTGACTTTAGTCCAAGACTGTTAAGTCTTGGGCCTAAGGGTTCCCACACTTTAAAATACATATCATAGCCTTATTTCACCCTCATATCATCTTTGACATTCCCCAAATACTCACCAAAATACTTAGCAAAATATTTACTCCCAAATTCAAGTCCCAAAACTGAAACAAATCTTAAGTATTTCATCAAGTATCTCACTAAAGCTCCAATCCTCCCTTAAAGTGTTCTTCAATAATTCTTCAAGGTTAAGGTATATGGTGTTGAACCATTGTGTCCTTCCATCCAATGGTACCTAAGCCTCCTTTTTACTAATATTGCATGATTTAAAGTTGATTTTACATATGGGTCTTGTATATTGGGAAAATTTGCTGCATAGTGACTTTAGTTCTTGAAAGTATGGTTTTTTTAGCATGTTTTGAGCTCTAAATCTTGGATCTAATGTTGAATTTGATAAGGGGTTTTGATGTGGATGTCTTGAGGGTGATGAATGGTGTTAATTGATGGTTTTAAAATGGATTTTCTTGCATTAATTTATCTCTAAATTGTATGGTATTTTACCTCGATAACACACTCGTCAATTGTTTGA
This sequence comes from Solanum ossicruentum, assembly GCA_025774065.1. Taxonomy (NCBI): domain Eukaryota; kingdom Viridiplantae; phylum Streptophyta; class Magnoliopsida; order Solanales; family Solanaceae; genus Solanum; species Solanum ossicruentum. The sequence goes on along the minus strand of JAOTQR010071318.1, from coordinate 44,731 downwards.
TAAAAATGACTAGCTAGGGTTTCTTGAGAAATTGTGGGTCCAATGCATGCTTTATGAGTTGAATGATGTTATGATGATTATAAAATGATGAAGTGATGACCAAATGATGATAAGAAAGGAATATATGTATATAAGAATGAAAGGAATGAATATATGTGTTTGAATCATGTAAAGCGCTTTTGGTATTGCAAGGGAACTTTTGGGCTCTCATGTTGTGATGTTGTTGTGAATTGTTGATGACTTATTGGATTCTTAAGATATGGTTTATTCTCTTGTCTATTGTGAAAGCCTACTAGGAGGTTTTATGAACTACTTTACATGTTTTACCATCTAGTGTAAGGCCAATTCCTACATGTAGGGGTTATGAACTGTGTTGTACACCTTACCCTCATATATGAATGCAATCTATTTTCTATGAGGTTATGTTACTCTTTGTGAGGTTATTCTACTCTGTATGAGGTTATGCTACTCCCTATGAGGTTTTGCTACTCTTTATGAGGTTATGCTACTTCCTATAAGGTTATGCTACTCTTTATGAGGTTATGCTACTCCCTATGAGTTTATGCTACTCTTTATGAGGTTATGCTACTCCGTATGAGATTATGTTACTCTTTATGAGGTTATGAACTATGGTTTATTCCTTACCCTCGTGTATGATTTGGGATTATGAACTCATTCTGTATCTCTCACCCTCTAGTATAAGGTAATTCGATAAGCTAATTATGTTATATTAATGGGTTAAGCGAGCTATGACAGAATGAATATTTTCAAGCATGTTTTACTACAAACATTGCCCATGCCTACCATATTGTTATATTGTAACTATTGCCTATTGTTATGCATTTTAATTACATTACCTATCTTTGGATGCATTGCATCCCACATACTTAGTACATTCCAACATACTAACGCATACTCTATGCCTACATGATATGACCATGTAGGAATCGGAGCCCCATTTGAGCATCTCCACCCACGTGGCTAGTACGATTTCACTCAAGCTTATAGGTGAGTCCTCCATTTGGGGGATATTTGTCTATGTTTCTTATGTTATGTATTATTACTTCTTCTTTATTACTATTTTGACAATGTGGGTGGGCTCGATTTATTTGTCTTGGCCCCCGCTAAGTATCTTTGTTTTGAGGCGTTGTTGGACAAGTTATGTGTTATGTTTGAGCTTCGACTCATCTATATTGTTTATGCATTAAACTCTCTCTTTCTCCATTAGTCTCATTTCCCTTTGTTCATGTTTCTTATGATGTTTTATATTACTTCCGCGACTAAGGATGTGTAATGATATGCTATGATTCTTGTTTGGGGTTCCTTCGGGTTCCCTATTCGCTGGTCACGTCTAGGCCCTAGGCTTGGGTCATGACACTTCTTCAGAAGAACCAACTAGCCACATGGAGGATGGTCAGTAGAAGCTTCAGTCCCTACATGATAATATCATGAAGGTATAGAGTATGCGTTAGTACGTTTGAATGTACTAAGTATGCGAGATACATTGCAACTAGAACCATAAGCCATAATAACAAGATGCTTAATCACATTCAATGAACATAAGCTCAATATGCCATGTGTAATCAATGCGGATGATGAAACACCTTAAGAATAATCATACTTGTATATCTTTTTTAACACCATAAAGTAACATGAATAGATTGTCCAACTACTTTATACTAGAGAATGAGGATATAACATAGGTCATAACTCCTAGTAGGTAATGGGTAGTACATGAGGATAGAGAAGTAGCATAGGTCATAACCCCTACATTTATGCATGATATAGTGAATTGATGATGAGGGTAGAAAGGTAGTATAGGTCATAACCCTACATGTAAGCATGAGATAATACATAACATTGAATGGCATATGAGGGTGAGGCATACCACGTAGTTCATAACCCCTTCATATGAGTATAAGATATTGCATCATACATGAGGGTAAGGTATACAACATAATTCATAACACCTTCATGTAGAAATTAGCCTTGTACTAGAGGGTAAGGCATATAACATAGTTCATAACCCCTTTTAGTAGGCTTCACAATTCACAAGAGCATAAACCTTAGCATAAGAACTCAATAACTCATCAATAATTGAGACTTGTAAAAATCATGCAATAGACATAGAAAAACTTGAGAATTCTTGTCAAGATATTTCATCAAACACGTGGTGGGAATATATAGACATATGTTCAAATCATGCAAAATGCAAGAGTTTGGACCATGGAATAGTGAAATCAATGCATCTAATGTCATGTAAATCAGCCCACCAATACCGTGGTAAAACTCCATCACGGGTAACATGCAATCATATCAAAACTTCACAATAGCTGATAAATTTCATAGCTTGAACGATGTATAGTCTCAATAGACAAGATTAATTCATAGCATAAGCTTAAAATAGATATTCATGCATAATCAATGATATTTGACAAAAACCCCAATATATTTCATGCTCATATTTCATAATAATAAAAACCCATAAGTTATGTAACTTGAAAACATGCAATTTTTATTAAATAAGAAAGTTGGGCTCTATGGGTGAAAGGACCCAATGGATTAAACCCACATACCGTAAACTTGGGTTTTCTTGATGTAGACTTGAAGAAGACTTGAAGCTTGAATAGAGTTCTTGAGATCCAGAATTAAGCTTGGGACACTTAAATTTGGATGAAATATTTGGTGAAGTCTTGGAGAGGATTTTGTGATGGTTTTGAGTGATATAGGATTGAAAAAATTGCTAAGTATGGGTGTTTTTGCGTATAAGTGGGCATGAGGGTATAACCCTAATGCCCTTGTGCCGAAATAGAAAAACAGGGGAAAACTGCACTAGTCCGCGTCTGTTCCGCTACACGGACCTAACGTGAAGGTAACTTTTACACTACTCTGTGCCCCTGGTGTGTCGCTACGTGTCTTCTAGAATTTGGGTTATACCTATTTCCCTCTCAATTTTGCACCCTGATCAAGAATATGCAGTCATATTTTCAATATCACGCACAAATTTTGAGATATATGGAATTTACAATTACGGGCATTTCCAAAGTACATTTTTAGGGCATTTCAATTGTGTAAATAATTATTATTTTATCAAACAAATCATTGTTGATTATATTATATAATCTATTGTTCTAGAAATAAAAATTATTTCTATTAAAAATCTATTATTGTTTATAGAATAAATTTTAACTTTTAAAAAATAATTTAACTATCCTAGTAGTGATACGGTTGAAATTATTTATATAAGTAGATATATTCACAACAAAAAATTATGAAGCAGTTTATAAAAAAAGGCCTAGAAAAAAGACGAGAATCTTGGAGGAGGAACTTTATCCGAACAGAGAAGAAAATGAGAATGATACTAGAGAAGGAGATGAAAATGAAAATGAAAATGAAAGTGAAGAAGAAAAAGAAAGTGATGATGAAATTGAAGAAGAGAATGATGAAAGTGAAGAAGAAAATGAAGAAACATGTGACGGAAGTGAAGAAGACAATGAAGAAGGTAATGTGCAATCCGAGAGAAGAACAACGTTAACACATGACAAGAATTTTGACCCTTCAAGTTCTAATCTGAGTGTTTTGTTAATTATTACCACTGAAAAATAGTATGTATTCTGATATGTACTTTAAAAAGCTACTATCATCTTAAACAATTGACAAATGCTTAAACAACTGTTGGTGGTTTAACACAAACAAATAGTAGTTGTTTCAACATATGTCCATTGTTTAGTGCATACAAACACTAGATGTTTGTAACTTTTTATGCTTTATATTAATTATTTAATTTTATAAATAATTTGTAGGTTGCTGCTGTTTATGATAGCGAGGAAATCGAATGTATTAATGCTAATGGCTAGATAAATTATAGATTCAAGATTTATTATTCCAAGAAAGGTCATTATTCGAGTAAGTTTATTGTAAGATCACCTCTCGAGGAAAAACATTTATTCAATTCAGAAAACTTATCATACAGGAGGTGTAACATCCTACAACTCTACTCTTACAAGTACCTATATTTCAAGGCTCATTTGTATATATGAGAAGTGGATTAGGTCATGAGAGACCTCTAATACCTAGCCGAGTTCAAGACATTCCTATAAATTGAGTTTCTAGAATTAGATTATACAAGGGTCAAATTTAAATGATCATAAATCTTAGCTCACAATGAATTAGGTATCCCATGACATACCAAATGTAAAGTCCTTGAGTTGTCTTTCCAATGCAACCAATTTTCTCTAATTTGGAGTTCAAAGTCAAATGTTATGGCCATTTTACGGAAGAATCTCAGAGCAGAGTTGAACCTACGAAACCTGTTACAGGTCGTGGTTTGAGTTACGACCCATCTGCTAACTCATGGTAAAATTCTTGAAAACCATTTTGATGGTCCCATATTTGACAAGCTCATCTATAGATCGTAGAAACTTCTACAGGCCATTGATTGGGTTCGTGGAATTGATCTACAAAACCTAAGATTTGTCCAAAAGTTTATGGAAGGGTTCCCACGGGCTGTAGGTTGGCTCATAGATAACTTTTGCAAGCTTTTTAAGAAAGGTTATTTTTGTCATTTTCCACCCTTTCAAAGCCTAAGCCTGATATTTTCACACTTAAATAAATACCTAAACATATTAGTTCAATCTTTTTACGCTAAAAGCACCTTCTCCCACTTAGAGCAAGGTTTCAAGGGAGAAAAAGGCTATGGTTTGAAGGTAATCTTATGAGTTTCCCCAAGCTATTCCAAGACTCAAAATTTCAAGGCAGGTAAGGCTAACAAAAACATTGATTATGCTCTTCCATGTGCCATAAACCAAATTAATGGAATAATGAGTAATTTCAGTCTTCCATGAATGTTTCCTGAATGTTTTTATTAAATACAAATGCACTTCTATAAAATTTGACATTAATTAAAGCTTTTATGAATTAAATACTTGAAATGAATGATTTTTATTTTCTGCACAAACCCTAGACTGAATTCTTGTTATTTATAAGCCTAAAGAGTCTATGAAATCCCTAAATGCCATAACTCTACTTTTGTTTTCCTGAATGCTATGAGTTAGAATGATGCACGATAGAGTCTTTATGAGTCAAGAACTGAACCTTAAAAGAATGTAACCAAATAGTTGATAGTTGATTTGATGAATTGAGTTGAAAAACGTCCAATGAGACTAGATGAATGAGTTAACCATAGAGTTGATGTCTTATTAGCATATTGAGCCTTGGAAGGAGTACTGAACACCGAATTGAGTAAGACTAAGTCCAACTTGAACTCAATAACTACGTAGCCAGCATAGGAAAGATTGAACACTAATATCAAATATTTTCTACTATCCCAAAAACAGGACTTGATGTCACTAATTTTGGATCCACTAATGGGATGTCCTATACCCTGGCAAGGTATTTGATGGATGCGGCAATGACATCACTTTATTATATCATCACCAGCTCATAGACCATGGTTATTGATTAGAGAAACTCATTTATAGGTCCTGATAGTACTCTGAGTGGATTGGATTAGATGGCATATTAGCGGTTATTGTCTAAACTATATTATTACTTTAGACTCTTAACATGATGATTAAGGTTCCTACTTCATGAGTTGAGCTATTTGAGTTGCTATTATCTTTCCTTTAAATGTTTCATTTTACCATTGTACATACTTATACATTCTACGTACTGACATCCATTTGGGCCTGCATCTTTTCATGATGCACAGACAGGTGATGTCATCAAAGTTAAACCTCCTTTTAGAGAATAAATAGGTCATTGTCAAGATAAAAATCTAAACAAGATTAGGGTCAAACCCAAGGGAATACGTAGACCCAAAGGAAGTTCCCCCAACTCAGTATCCCCGGATAAACCAATTCATATCAAGGGTATAGCATGTAGGTCTGTAATTTAAGTTGACTGAACCCTTTGGTCCAGGTGAGAGGTGATTTCGCAATGTGGCTTGGCCCATCTCCATAGTGTGCAATACTAACCATCACCTATAGTGCCAATCAACCTCCCCCTAGTCTAGTTCGGTTGATTAGGCGAGAACATATCATCGAATCCTATTAATCAATCTCTTTTCTATTCATTACCACCTGGGGCGGGAAGGTAGCACTAGGCAAGTTCTAATGTTATCCACCACTAGAAAACATACAAAACAAAAAGAATTGATTAATACATGCATATACCCCATCAAAGAATTGCAATATATCCTGGGTCTACTTTGTTATATTTTCATGGTTTCCATAACCCTAGTTGCGGATTTAGATACACATGCTATGGGTAGATGAAGAAATTATGTATAGAGAAAACGTAATTAAAAACTTATCCAATTGGATTGAGAATCAAGCAAATCCAATATTTATTGAGAATCACAAGATATAAGATCAAATTAATTGACAAGTGTATTCTCCTTCAAATATTGAGGTCTCCAAGTATAAAATCCTAAAAGTACACTCTAATGACTCTCTCTGATGTACTTTCCTGAAAAATAACCTAAAAAGTAATATTGATAGTAATTACATTAAGTCCAAAAAATAGAAAAACCAATCGGCGGACTTCTATGAAAGGTATTTATGACTCGTAGTGTCTTCTATTAGTGGTAATCGGGGTCTCGTATTCAACTCTAGAGATCTTGGATTTCTCTGCTATGAATCATCTTCATGACTCGTAAACTAATTTACAACTTGTAGTTTAGATTCATAAACTAATTTATGACTTGTACTTCAGACTCGTAGGCTTTAACTGCTTCAACTCATCCCTCTCCAGAAATCTTCATGAAAATTATCTATATGACTCATAGAGTGACCTATGACTCATTTAGAGGTCTTGTGGTCTTGAATATCAGATCTCAACCTTTAATAAAATTTGTCACGAAACTACCTCTACGACCCTTAGACTTCTCCACGACTCGTAGAAGGTTCGTAAAGCACCAAAAAATAGAAAACTATGAAATTTTGCCCCAAAGTCCTACCAACCTGATTTTCTGCAAAACTAAATTCCAAAAACACGTAAAAACCATAAATGTCACATTGGGAACACATAATATCCTAAGTTTTAGAAATCAAAAGTGTTGTATTTTGATAGCGCATCAACACCCTCGACTTAAAATTGTTGTTTGTCCTCAAACAATGACCCAAACTATGTATATAATACAACAACACACAAAACTCAACTCAATGACATACATCACATACAATTCAAACTTAGATACCCACACCATGTTTTCAAAAAAAAATCAAATAGCTATCTAGCAAAATAGTACAAGCTGGTGCATGTGACAACACAACTATGACAAGAAATAGAGTATCAATAGTCCACAATCACTGAACAAGTCAAATGCTAACAATGCAATGTAAGTACCCACATAGAAAGAAGTTCCATTCATGAAACTCACTTATGATTTCATATTTAGCTTTGAGACTTTGCAAAAAAACTTACTCTCACAAAAGATATTCATGCATGCTGACTAATACCATATGGTTGCCCCTATATTCATGACTTAGACCTTCAACTAACTCGATTAGTATCACTTTAGTACTTTTTAGGCTTGTAAATAGGCTCAGGGGTCTTTGGTATGTTATATTTGAAAAATAGTGACTAATGGACCTCTATGAAATTTCGTTTTTCCATACTTTTGCCTCACAACTTTGTCAATTTCACCTTATTCTCCCTTTTCTCTCATTCAAGCTTTTCCGGGTGCTTTAATCTGATTTTCAGCTTTTTCCTTATGTTTTACACTTCATTTTGCTTTTTTAGCTCAATCTAATGCATCTTTCATTTTTCTTACACCCGGTACATGCTTTTTCTTTTTTTTTTTCTCCTCTTTCCTAACTCACCTCCTTATTTTTGTTCTTCTCCTTTACACCGGCCACCCTCAACTTAGGCCTTTAGCATGTAGTGAAGTACACAATATCTATTCTCTGAACCAGGGCCACTTTTGTTAGCTATTTGCCTCATTCAAGGTTTATAATGCTCAAGGAAAGAATAGGGCCCCTTTCAAGGTTTTTAACTGCACAAGGTTAGCTAATTATATGTTTTAGAAAGAATTGGTACATGTAAGACTCAAATATTTGGTAAAAGGGATAAAACTTCATTTGGTTAGTTATTTAAGGCTAAAGTGGACTAATTAAAGAACAAAGGCCTAAGATCCCTTCAAAATCCATTTAATCTACAATCTAGCTTAGAGTAACAGAGCATGTTCTCAATTAGCGCAAATACATGAATATGGCAAAATAAGCTCACATTCACATAACATTGTGCATATTATCAACAAAAAAACTCATAGATCATGCTTCGTATCTCAAATAACCCTCACTTATCAGAACTGATATTGCCAAACACCTAAACAAGCGTGGTGTCCATCAAACAACAAATTAATATTTTTGGCGGGTACCATTTTCCAAAACAAAACATAAAAACATGCTATGTGCTATAAGTTTTAGTACTATATGCTACAAATATTATCTAAACATCCTAAACGTGCCGGTTTAACAAAATTTAAATATCTACGAGGAAAAAGAACATAGGAAAGAAAACCTTGGGATAAAAATTTGGGTTAGTTATGGACCTTAAGCTGCTCAGACTTCACTAAGGCCAATTACTACCCACGCCCCATCGAAAAAGATGTGCATTGTCCCCAATGCGCAAAATCAAGCAAAAATAGAATGTAAGGCTTCAAAAACATACTTGGGCACCTAAGCACCGTGGTCCGGCATAGGTTTCCTCCCAAGCAATGCCTGATCTATTGTCGCAGCTCAACTTGGACACATTTGTTACTCAGACTTCACCAAGCATGCTTCCACTTTGTCTTCTATCTTGAACTTATGAATTGTACCCCTAATTTCTTTTCCAATTTTCTATTATGCTCAAAGGGTAGTGGTATAAAGGGAAACAAAAAATAGATATCACAAGCTGTACTTTCTATCCTTTAAATAAGGGATGTAATTTTTTGCTTTGTGCCCAATGAATTCGAGAATATAAATGTATTCTTCCTCCTTACATTTTTCCATATGCTCAGATGATTCAATTAATATCTCATCATCTAAACATAAGGTAGAAAAATGATTGGAATGAGGTCCAATGCATCCTAATTCATGAATGATATTATTGTTTATACCCTCAACAGTGACAACATCAATAATAGTCTGATCAAGCAGTTGAACCTCCAATTTTAGCTCATCAAGTTGACCCACAATAATTTTTTCTTCCTTACACAATTCATAACTAGCTTGTTGAGCATTAAGTATATCAATATTTACACTTACTCACTACTGAAAATGTGGATATCTAAGCCAAACTAATGAACATCTGATAAAAGAACATACTTGTCTAAGTTAAGATTGTCTAATATTTTCAAGAAGTACACATTGTGATTCAAAAATTATGTACAACCCCTTTCTTCTCACTGCTCCAATCATTCAATAATTCTTTAATAGAGGGTGTTATATGTGTGTTGCGCATACACTACTCGTATACCCTGCAAAGAAACAAAAATAAAAACTAAAGTAAAATAAAGGAAACTAAGGATTAACACTCAAATCACTTAATAAATCAACTTATGTCTAGCCTTATTCCCCAGCAATGGTGCTAAAATCTTTGATGTCGCCCAAGTGACACCTCTTTTTAGAGGATAAAACGGTTATTGTCAAGATATAAAACCTAACCAAGGTTAGGGTCAAACCCAAGGGAATAAGTAGACACAAAGAAAATTCATCAATAAGCAATTCAAGTAATTAACCAACTCAATTCCCCAAAAAGGATGGGTTGCAATGTTCAATAAGAAAATAAACTAAACTACTACCACAAGAGAAAATCAATAATGGAGATGAAATGCCCCAAAAAGACCCAAAAATGTGCTTTAGAAATGCCCATTATCGTAATATCCATATATCTCAGAATCTTTGCGCGATATAGAAAATCTGACTTCATATTCTTGATCAGGGAAAAAATTGTGTGGGGAATGGGTATAACCCCAATTTTAGAGAACTCGTAGTAGAAAATAATTTTTAGAAAAATTTTATTTATAGTGGCCATCCGCCCCCTGGTCGCAACGCGCCAGGCACTCGGATTAGTGTTGGAGGAACTTCACGTTTGTTCCGCTATGCGCCAAGGGCATGAACCAGTATATTATTTTCCTTGATTTTTCATTTCTGCATAGGGGCCTTGGGTTCATAGCCCCATTCCCACTTATGCGTTAAAACACCTATACTTAGCCATTTCCAACTCTATATCACTTAACACACTCTCAAAAACCTCTCCTATACTTAATCAAATATTTCATCCAAATTCAAATGTATCAAGTTTAATTTTGGATCTCAAGAACTCTACTCAAGCTTCAAGTCTCCTTAAAGTCTACATCAAAGAATCCTCAATGTTAGTTATGTGGGTTTCATCCAACGGGTCCTTTCACCCATAGAGCCCAATCTCCATTATTATGAAAATTGAATGTTTTGAAGTTGTATTATCTACGAGTATCTTCTATTATGGATTATGAGTATAAATTATATTGGAGTTTTATGAAATGTTGATTTAATATACATGACTATCTATTTAAAGCTTGTACTATGAATGGATTTTATATATTGAGACTATGCATGCTTTGAGCTATGAAACTATGATCTTTTATGAGATTTGACAATTGATTTCAAGGTATCATATATGAGGGTTTTTTTCACAATCCAAGCCTAGGTCCTAGATGTGACACGACGAAAGAGGAAACCCAAATGGAACCCAAGCAAGCCTCGTAAAGCATCATTACACATACATCATCATGGAAGCAGTAAATCAAGCATCAAAGATGAAAGAATGGGAAAACCGAGGCTAAGAGAAAAGCTTGGACAATATCTTAAGCAAGAGACAATAGAAAAACTCATATCATAGACATCAAGAATAATAGAGTCAAGGAACTTAACATTAATACATATCATGTCCAACAAAGACCTCTAAATACATATATAAGAGCGGGGCCCAAGACAAAGTAACCAGGCTCACCCTCATAGTCAAATAGATAATAAGGAAGAATATTTCAATACATAATAAGAGAAACATAGACTAAGGTCCCTGAAATGGAGGACTCACCAAATAGCTTCCGTAGTGTCGAACTAGCCGTATGGACAAGGGGGATGATCAACTTGGCCACCAGTTCCTACATGGTCACATCAAGTTGGCATAGAGTATGCGTTAGTACGTTTAAATGTACTAAGTATGTAGGATACAAAGCAAGAATAGATAGGAACCATAATCAAAATGCATAATGTTAAGCAATAAGTATAATTTAACAACATGGTATGTATGACCAATGCTTAAGTAACTCATGCTCATACAGGATATCATTTTTGAAGAATAGACCAACTAGATTTCCAAAGTATTAATCCCTTGGTCGGTTGATGATGATCTTACCCCATCACCATGGTCGTGTGGCACAAACCTCTCACATGGTTGATGATAATCACACCTTATCACCCTAGTGGCGCAGTACAAACCCCTCATATGGTTTGATGAGTACAAATCCCCACTTTGATTGATGTGTACAAACCCCCACCTTGGTTGATGAGAACAAACCCCTATCTCGGTTATCTGGGTCCTTAGTCCCCCTTGATTGGGAATGGTTTAAAGCAATGGTTTATATTGAATTTATCATATACATAATCTCATTTTATCATCATTTAGTCATTCATATCATATCTCATGCTTTAGACCTTCAATTCCACAAGAAACCCTAGTCGGACATTTTATCAAACATGTGGGGGTCTGAAATGGGGGTAAAAGACAATGCAATTTAGAGATGAAATCATGCAAGAAACTTTGTTGTAAAACCATGAATCAACACCTTGCAACACCCCTAAGACATTCACATCAAAACCCCTCATCAAATCCAACATTAGATCAAAGATTTAGAGCTCAAAACATGCTAAAACAACCTTACTTTCATGAATTCAAATCACTATGCAGTACATTTCTTAATATATAAGACCCACATATAAAATAAACATTAAATCATACAAATTGAGTAAAAAGGAGTTTAGGGAACCATTGGTGGAAGAACCCAATGGCTAAAACCTACATACCTTAGCTTGGAGATGAACTTGGTAATGATTGGAGATAAAGACTTGAAGCTTGAAGAAGAACATAGAAGGAGAACCTTAGCTTGGGATGAGGATTTGGGAGTAAAAATATGACCACTTGTTGAGTGAGTTTTGGGGAATATTTAGGATGATATGAGGGTGAAATAAGGCTAAGTATGGGTAAAAACACGGTTGGGAATACTTAGGCCCAAGACCCAAAAGTCGTGGACTGAGATAGAATTCACTGGCAACGAAATACATAGGTCCACGATGTGGACCTATCGCGGAGGTCAAATTAACACATGTCCATGATTGCTGCATGTCGTGGTGCTGTCGTGGATCATCTCTAGAAATTGAAATTTTAGAAATTTGAAACTGTGATTAGATTGCTCTAATATCAGGATTAGGCCTTTTTTCCCCTAATTTTGACCCCCTGAGCAAGAATATGAAGTCAGATTTTTGATATTTTGGATGAACTTTGAGATATAAGGAATTTAAAATTCCAAGCATTCCTAGGTACGTTTTTGGGCACTTTTCATAGTTATTTCAATATCTCCCCCTTGGGAATGTTCGTCCTCGAATGTAAAAGAGACGTACAAGACAAGAAAGATCATAAGCATGCTAGCCCTATCTAAAGTGCAATTACATTTAAAACACCATTTTCAAAATATCAATGTAAGTGTAAAATAGTCATAAACTTGCCAACTTAAACATGACTGCATATGCATGACGTAGGGGCTGAAACATAAGACATGGAATCACATAGGGGACTAAGAATTAGTACCTTAGTATTGAGTTCAGTGGAAAAGATAAGGATACCATTTTTGCATGTCGACTTCGGCCTCCTAATTAGCACTTTCGATTTGTTGTTTCCTCCAAAAGACCTTAACGGATGCCACTTCATTGTTCCTCAATCTCTTCACTTGTCTATCAAGGATGTAAATTGGAACCTCTTCATATGTCAAGTAATCCTGAACAACACCCACAACATCAACAGGCATAATAACATTAGGGTCACCAACACATTTTCTCAACATTAAGACATGGAACACCGAATGAACCAAATTCATTTCATTAGGCAATTTCAACACATAGGCTACCTTGCAAACCCTCTTCAAGACCTCATAAGGACCAACATATCTTTGTCTCAACTTACCCTTTCAAAAAAATGGACTGTTCCTTTCATTGGAGAAACTTTCAAATAAAACCAATCACCCACTTTGAATTCAAGGTCTCTTCTGCTCTCATCGGCATAAGATTTCAGACATCTTTGGGCTGTTCTCAACCTTTCCTTAATCATCTTAACCTTCTCAAGAGCCACCGTAACCAGATCTAACCCCAATATAGCCAAATCCCCAACATCAAACCAACCAACCGGTGATCTAGAATGTCTCCCATAAAGAGCCTCAAAAGGAGCCATACCGATACAAGAGTTATAGCTATTGTTGTAGGCAAATTCAATCAAAGAAAGATGGTCATCCAACTACCCCTCAATTCCAATACAATAGCCCTTAGCATGTCCTCAAGTGTTTGAATGGTTCTTCATCTTGGCCATCCGTTTGAGGGTGAAGGTCGTACTAAGGTGGACTTTTATACCAAGACCCTTTTGAAAAGACCTCCAAAACTATGAAGTGAATTGTACACTACGATCTAATATGATGGATAAAGGATCTCAATGTAGCCTTACTAACACATGCATGTACAACCTTGCATACTCTTCAGCCCCATATATGGTCTTAAGGGGTAGAAAGTGAGCCGATTTCATCATCCTATCAACCACTACCCAAATAGAATCAAATCCCTTTTTAGTCTTGGGAAACCCATCCACAAAATCCATATTAATCACCTCCCACTTCCAAGTGGGAACCTCTATGTCTTGGGTTAGGCCACCCGACCTTTAAGGTTCAATTTTAACCTGTTAATAACTATGGCAACCAGAAAGAAATTTGGCAATGTCCCTCTTCCTGCCTTCCCACCAATACACATCCCTCAAGTCTCTATATATTTTGGTGGAACCGGGGTGGATAAAATAAGAAGAGTTATGGGCCTCATCAAGATTTTTCTCTCTCAAATCATCAACACACGACAAACACCACCTGCCTTCATATCTAAGGGCACCATCTCCCCCTTGAGAGAAACCCTCTACTTTTTCCTCATTCACCAAGGCCTCAAATCAAGCAACGAAGACTCAAGATCTTGTTCTTATAACACCTCATCAACTAAAGAAGATTTAGAACAATCAATAACATCATCACCCACTTCTTCCAACCTAACCCCCAATATAACCAATCTATGCACCTCTCTAGCAATTTTCCTATCACCACCATCAACAAGAGTAAGGCTACCCATGGACACCCGACTCAAAGCATTTGCCACCACATTTGCCTTACTCGAATGATAATGCACACTCATGTCATTATCTTTGAGAAGTTCTAGCCACCTTCTTTGTCTTAAGTTGAGATCTTTTTAAGTGAAGACATATTTAAAGCTCTTATGGTCGGTGAAGACATCAACATACACACCATACAAGTAATGACACCAAATCTTTAATGCAAACACAATGGCGGTCAACTCTAAATCATGGGTAGGGTAGTTCCTTTCGTGTACCTTGAGTTGTCTAGAAGCATGAGCTATGACCTTACCATTTTGCATTAGCACATAACCCTAACCAACTCTAGATGCATCACAATACACAACAAAACTCCCAAGGCCATCTGGTAGTGACAATATAGGAGCAGACACAAGCTTGTCTTTCAATGTTTGGAAGCTTCTCTCACATTCATTGGTCCACAAAAACTTAACCTTCTTTTTAGTCAATTTTGTCATAGGGGAAGCAATGGAGGAGAACCCATTCAAAAATCTTCTATAGTAACCCGCAAGGCCCAAGACGCTCCTAATATCCGATGGGGTGAATGGTCTAGGCCAATTCATAATTACATTAGTTTTCTTAAGATCCACTTCCATACCATCCCCGACACTACATGAACCAAAAATTCAACCTCCTTCAACCAAAAGTCACACTTATCATATTTAGCGTACAATTTCGCCTCTCTCAACCTTTGCAACACAACCCTCAAACGACCCATATGCTCCTCTCTACTATGTGAATAGATCAATATATCATCAAAGAAGACCACAATAAAGGCATCAAGGTAGGGTTTGAGGACCCTATTCATTAGGTCCATGAAGATGGTCGGTGCATTAGTCAACCCAAAAGACATCACAACAAACTTATATTGCTTATATCTAGTCCGGAAGGTCATCTTGGGAATATCACACTCCCTCACCCTCACTTGATGATACCCGGATCAAAGATCAATCTTAGAGAACAAGCTAGCCCTTTACATTTGGTCAAACAAGTCATCAATCCTTGGAAGAGGATTTCTATTCTTTATAGTGACCCTATTGAGTTGCCGGTAGTCAATGCACATTCTCAATGGGCCATCCTTCTTTTTCACAAACAACACAGGAAAACCTCAAGGTAATTGACTAGATCTAATAAATCCCTTTTTCCAATAAATCATTCAATAGCTCTTTTAACTCCTTCAACTTGGCCGGGGCTATAAGGTAAGGGGAAATGGAGATAGGTTGAGTATCGGGGAGGAGATCTTCCCCAAAATCTATCTCCTTTTCTAGAAGGACACCGGGAAGGTCATTTGGGAAGATAGCGAGAAACTCGTTTACAATGAGAACAAACTGAATAGAAGAGACGTTGGAATCCACATCTTTAACCCTTACAAGATGATACAAAAATCCCTTCGAAATCAACTTATGGGCTTTAATGGATGAAATGAATCTACCCTTGAACACCATATCTTGACTTTCCCGTTCATGGTCGGGTTCATTGGGAAATTGAAACTGGACCCTACGAGTTCTACAATCAATGAAAGCATAGTAAGCATGCAACTAATCCATCCTAAGTATGACATGAAAATCTACCATGTCTAATTCAACAAGATCACAAGGCAACAACTTACGCAAAATGCATATATGACAACTCCTATAAACTTTCCTAGCAAGAACAGAGGCACCAATAGGAGTAGACATTTCGTATGCCTCATGCAACAACTCGGGGACAATATGAAACTTTTAGCAACAAAAGGGGTAACAAAGGAAAGAGTGGCACCCAGATCAATCAAAGCATACACATCAAAGTCAAAGATGTTCAACATACTGATAACAACATCGGGGACCTTATCAACCCCTTGCCTCCCATGTAGAGCATCAAAATCAATTGTGCATTGGGGCACCACCTTGAGGACCACCTCTACCCAATGGGACCACATTAGCACCTTAAACTTTGCCACGATTCCTTGGACAATCTACCTTCTTGTGCCCAAGCTCCCCATAACTAAAGCATGTATTAAAATCTTTCAAACATGGGCCTCTATGATTCCTCCCAAATCTAGGACATCCATCAATAGGAGCCACACCACCAACAACTTGAGGCCTAGGGAATTCATTGACAAACCCCCTATTAGTAATATGTGAAGGCCCTTGGCATTGATGAAATCTATGAACCTTTTGGAACTTACCATCAAATCGGGCCCTCTTGGACTCATTCCCCCTTCTCTTCATCATCTTCTCCTCCTCTATTTTCTTGGAATATATCATCAACCGAGACAAGTCCATGTCACTAATTAGCATGGAAGACCGACATTCTTCACTTACCAAGTCGGAGACCCCCATACGAACTTATTCATTCTAGATCTAGGATCAGCCATCAAATATAGAGCATACTTTGAAAGTTGATTAAACTTGAGCACATACTCCCTCATGCTTATACAATCTTGTTTTAAGTTCATAAACTCCATCAACCTAGCTTCCCTAAGCTCAAGAGGGAAAAATCGGTTAAGGAAAGCCAATTTGAACTTCTCCAAAAGCATAACATTACTAACCCCCTTCTCACCCTTCCATTGATCATATGATATTTGAGCTACCCCTTTGAGTCGGTATGCTACCAACTCCGCATTTTAATTCGGCCCAACAACCATGATATTCAAGATTTTGTAGACCTCATCAATGAACTTTTATGGATCTTCATCCACCTATGACCCACAGAAAACCAAAGGATTCATTCTCATGAAGTCTCTTACCCTAACTACTGGGGTAGTAATATGAGGGGCTAGGGCCCCTTGATTGACTTGTTTGGCCACACTTGGGCAAGCATAGTGAGAGCATCTCAGAGCTCACCATTATTAGGTTGCTCCTCGGGAGTTTGAGCCCTTCGTCCTCGAGTGTTTGGCATGACCTAGCACAGTAAAGAATAATTGTTAGGGGAAAAATGTACCATACTCTATAACACGACTTAGAATATAAAAAAGGTAAACATTTCCTAAAATATCTTATAGCCTCCTACTCATAGTCATGGCACACTTCACAACAATGAATAAAACTCTAATCAACGCGGTGTGTCGGACTCCGAGGATCTATCAACCTACTGCTCTGATACCAACTTTGTCGAAACCAAAGCCTAGGGCCTAGATATGACACGACTTAATGGGAAACCCGAAAGAACCCCAAGCAAGCTTCATAAAGCATCATTAAACATCCTTGGTCGTGGAAGCAATAAATCAAGCATCAAAGGTAAAAGAATGGGGAAACCGTGTCTAAGGGAAAAGCTTGGACAATATCATAAGCAAGAAACAAGAGACAAACTCATATAATAGACATCAAGAACAATAGAGTCAAGGCTCATAACATTGATACATATCATGTCCAGCAAAGACCTCAAAATATATAGATAAGAGTCGGGGCCAAGACAAAGTAATCGGGCTCACCCTCATAGTCAAATAGACAATAAGGAAGAATGTTTCAATACATAATAGGAGAAACATAGACTAAGGTCCCTGAAATGGAGGACCCACCAAATAGCATGAGTAGTGTTGAACTAGCCACGTGGAGGAGAAGGATGATCAACTTTGGCACCGGTTCCAACATGGAGACATCATGTTAGCATAGAGTATGCGTTAGTACATTTGAATGTACTAAGTATGTTGGATGCAAAGCAAGAATAGATAGGCACCATAATAAAAATGCATAATCTTAAACAATAGGCATAATATAACAATATGGTATGTATGATGAATGCTTAAGTAACTCATGCTCATATAGGATATAATTTGTAAGGAATAGACCAACTAGATTTCCAAAGTATGAACCCCTTTGTCGGTTGATGATGATCTCACCCAATCACCCTGGTGGTGTGGTACAAACCCCTCACATGGTTGATGATAATCACACCTTATCACCCTATTTGCAAAGCACAAAGCCCTAACATTGTTTGATGAGTACAAACCCCCACTTTGGTTGATGTGTACAAACCCCCACCTCGGTTGATGAGAACAAACCCCTACATCAGTTATCAGGGACCTTAGTCCCCCCAGATTGGGCATGGTGTAATTCAACACTTTATATATAATTTATCATATACATAAGCTCATTTCATCATCATATAGTTTTTCATATTATATGTTATGCTTTGGACCTTCAATTCCACAAAAAACCGTAGCTGGACATTTTATCAAACACTTGGGGGGTGAAATGGGGGTAAAAGAGCATGCAATTTAGAGATAAAATTATGCATGAAAATCCAGTTTAAAACTATCAATCAACACCTTTAAACACCCCTAAGACATTCACATCAAAATCCTTCATCAAATGCAACATTAGATCAAAGACAAAGAGCTCAAAACATGCTAAAACAACCATACATTCATGAAATCAAATCACTATGCAGTAAATTTCTTAATATACAAGACCCACATGTAAAATCAACTCTAAATCATACAAATTGAGTAAAAAGGATATTTGGGCACCATGAGTGAAAGAACCCAATGGCTAAAACCTACATACCTTAGCTTGGACTTGAACTTGGTGAAGATTGAAGATAGAGACTTGAAGCTTGAAGAAGAACCTTGAAGGAGAACCTTAGCTTGGGATTAGGGTTTAGGACGTCAATATGGGAGTGAAAATATGACTAAGTGTTTGAGTGAGTTTTGGGGAATATTTAGGATGATATGAGGGTGAAATAAGGCTGAGTATGTCTAAAAACATGGTTGGGAATACTTAGGCCTAAGACCAAAAAGCCTTGGATCGAGATAGAAATCACTGGTAGCAAAATGCATAGGTTTGCATTTGGTCCACGATGTGGACCTGTCATGGAGGTCAAAGTAACACATGTCCGTGATAGCTGCACGTTGAGGTGCTATTGTTGATCATCTCTGGAAACTAAAATTTCTTAAATTTGAAATTGTGATTCGACTGCTATAAAATTGGTGTTAGACTCATTCTCCTCTAATGTTGACCTCTTGAGGAAGAATATGAGTTGGATTTGATATCGCATATAGATTTTGAGATATATGGAATTTAAAATTTTGAGCATTTCGAGGCTCGTTTTCGAGCACTTTTCAGGGTCATTTAAGTTTTTATTTTGTATTGGTGGGTTGATTTCAAATCATTTTATTCACTCTATTAACACTTGAATTTCAATATTTTGAACTAACATCATGAACCTGCCATGTACTTGATAAAATGCCTTTTCAAGGATTCTAAAAGTTATTGATGATCTATTGCATGATTTATGAGTCAAGTGACTTTATGATGATTTTGGCCTTTCAAAAATGAATTGAATTCATGAAAAGGTCTATGATATTGTAAATGCTAGATTAAACCCTTTTTCAAAGATTTTACCTCTTGTAGGGCTTTCATGTTAATGCAATGGTATTGTTTGATGATGATCCATTCTTATTTTTTGAAGTTAGGCTCACCATTAGAGGTCAAAGTTGTTTTAGACCTACTAATTTCATGTTGTCATGCTTCTTACAAATTGCTAAAGTGTAATTATTTTAATGATTCCATGGGATTAGGTTTACCACTGATAGACTGTATATGGCATGGACTATCACCTTGGGTTTGTATTCCTTTCCTCAAACTATGCGCCAACATAAAAGTATACTTTAACTTTGCTTTACTAGTGTATCCATTTAGTGCACTCTCTCTTGAAATTCTTCCTGAAATGGGATGGGATCCCGTAAGGCAAAGTTTCTCATAAAATCCTTTCTAAAATGGGACTGGTTCCCCTAAGGAAGGTTACTTCTCTGAAATGGGACTAACTCCCATAAGTTAGAAGCATGGTTAACCTTTGGAAGTAGAACACCTCTTTACCAATGAAAGGTAATCATCGGTATTCCAAGTTGTAGCGCTTGGACTTATTCTTTGTCGGTTGAGGTCTCTTTCCACACATGCATTATGTTTTATGCAAGTTGTATCATTTATAAGCATGTTTTACTACAAGTATTGATCATGCATTCCATATTGAGATTATTCTTATCTATTGCCTAGTATTACACATTTTGACTATATTGGCTTATGTCTTGTTGTATTGCATTCTACATACTTAGTATATTCAGACATACTAACACATACTTCATGCCTACATGATATCACCATATACGGACAGGAGCTCTTGATCATCCTCCACATGGCTAGTGAGATACTTCAAAGACAAGCTTGGTAAGTCCTCAAGTTCGAGGACACTATCTACTTTTCTCTTGTTATTTCTAAGACTTCTTTATGTTGAACATTTAACATTATGAGGGTGAGTCCGGAAAGTGTTCTGGCCCTCACTGCATTCTAAGGTTAGAAGTGTATGTTGGATTATATTATGTAATTATATTATGAGCTTGACTCTTATGCTTTTTTATATTCAAGACTTCGCTTAGTCACACTTCCCATTACTTTTTCTGAGAGAGAAAAGAAATAAAAGAAGATCCAAAGATCTACGACGACATGGAGTATGAGCCTCACCGCTATGATCTGGATGGTAATGATAGCACTAGAATGAAACAATTAACTACCCCATCTTGCACCCTGTGCATGATCAGTAGGGAGGAAACAAAGTACGGGAGAGTACACCAAAATATACCTAGTAGGTTCAACCGAATGGGTAAGAGAAATTGAACAAGTGTGTAATAACGAAGAACCCGATTGAAGGGACCCAGACATTGTACGACTTCAATGGATCTTGGGAAATTGGTTGCGGAAAGTTTTGGAATGGGGTGACGCTCCATTGAAGCTCTCACAGTTTGTGTGAGGCTATATAAACCATGTAGATCCTCCTTATAGTGGCCCTTGGCCTTATGTGGGGTGTGAGGGACTTAGTGTAGAGTTTAAGGCCAAGGCATACCACACATGGACCCCATATGGTCCTTGTGAGATCATACGGACCATGTGGTGGACCGTATCATAGCCTTGGCCTTAAGACTGCACGATAGCCTATGGCAAGTGGGACAGCCCCTCTCACGGACTATACGGTGCTTCACGGTCTGTGAGGTTCCTCGTATAGGTGTCAGAGTGGAATTTTTCTAAGTACTGGATCACCGTCTCAAAACATCGTCATGAAGAATTTTCTAAGTGAAGCGGTGTGGAGTAGTACGTGGTCCGTATAACTAGGTACGAATATTGAGATGAATCGTTGGATGCTTTTGTCAAATTTTTCTAAATATGAAATCTTCAAGCTCATGCTATATTCATTTTCAATCCCTAAATTCAAGCTTATTTATGTTGTTCAGGCCATCATGGGTCTCCTACATCAAGCCAAGTTCAAAGAAATTTCGTTGTCAAACCTTTTCAAAAGAACCTATAAAAGGGTCAACTTTAATTGATCATATATCACAGCACAAAATAAACTGGCTGGCCCATGACCTATCAAATTAAACCTCTTGGAATTAGCTTTTTAACACATCTAGTTTCGCTTCATTCTAAGTTCAGATCAAGAAATTATGCTCATTTTCGTGAAGTCCATTTGTGCAGGGTCTTCTAAATAATTGAAGTGTGGTATTATGGGAGGGTTTCACAGTTCGTGAAAACTTGTATGGACTGTGAGACCTCCTCACGAGACCCCTGGCAAGACATGTTATTTTTCTTCATTAATGGTTTTTTTGTAATTGGGGCTTCTCCTAAGCATCTTTTATGACTTCTTATGCTATCCTAAGACATCCAAATGACCTAAACTCTGTTTCTCTCATTCAAATTCATTCCTCACATTTAAAATTCTCTCAACTCTCTCTTAAGAACTCTCTCAAAGGCTCTTGTGAAGACAAAGCTTGAGAATCAAGAGAAAACTAATTTCTTCATCAAATTGCTCCTTGTATCTTCTTCAATATGTAAGGTATCTGGGTTTGATTCTTGGTCCCTTTCTAACACAAAGTCCGAAACTCTTTTCAAGTGGTTTTCATGAATGTTAGCTTACTTTAAATATGAGCTTTCAATGTTATTGTTTATTAAATTTAATTGGTGCTTGAGCTATGTTTATTTGTTTATTTTAAAGTGAATTAAGCCCAAATATGATGAAATGCATTAAAGTTATGAAGTTATGAAAGTGCATTTCTCCTTTAAAGCTTGATTTGTACTCGGGTAATCTATGTTATTATTTAAATAGGAATTTTACTAATGTTTTTACTTGAATTTCATAATGTATTTTTTATCTAAGTTTGAATCTCTAGTACACATGCTAATCTCACCTCGTTCATGGCTTATGCATATATGAGTATGGTTTTTATGAAAAATTATGAAGTGGGTTGAGCCCAATTATGTTTATGTGTATGCTTTTTATAGGATATTGGTTATCATAAGAATGTGATAACATAAATGTCTATGATATTGGCTTATTGAGCATATTGGGTGTTGACACCTCATTTGGATATTGGGAATGGGCTATTCCTATGCATGAAAAGTATGAGATGAATTTTGATTTGGCATTTGAGCCTATGTACGAATTATTATGAATGCTGTTTGGATTTTAAGCCTAATTATGCATTTAAGTGATTTGAAATGACATGCATCTCTTTTGAAATCACCTATATGTATATGTATTTTTATGGGATAATGAATTAGCAACAGTGAATTGGGGGTATCAGGGCTATCCCTAAGGGTCCTCTCGCGTTCCTTGAACTATGTACCAGCATAGTATATGTACATGGTAATCCCCACCGAAATGGGAGGCCCGATAAGGTGCGGTTACAATATTAATATTATTCGATGAAATTGTGAAATTCCTATCCAAAATGGGAGACCCTTATGGAAGGCCATTTTTTGGGAATGGGAGGCCCATAAGGATGATTTACCTTTGGGAAGTAGACCACCTCTTTTCCGAAGTGAGGATAATATCAAGATTCCAAGTAATAGCTCGCTTTGTCTTATATGTCGGTTGAAGAATCATCCCATCTTAAATAAGCTTTATGCATTTAATGCATCATAGATGTTATGTTATATTGTTATATACTCTTATTTGATATATACTTCTTTCTATATTATGTGTCCTTGCCTTCTAACATTGAATGTAGGTTTGGTAAGTCATACACATGGCATGCTCATATATTTAGTACATTCAAATGTACTAACATATACTTTTTCCTACATGATCTAACCATATAGGGATCGAGGAGTACCTTCATCCACCATATGATGATTAGATTAGATCTTGAGATTTACTTGTTTTGGCAACTCCTATCTTCCGTGGACCAACAACTATTCCTATATCTATGAAGTCTTGTTTATGCTATTTACTTTGTGGATGAGCCTGAGACATGTCTTGGACCCTATCCTATCTTATGATTAGAGGCATTCCTGGGACATTTTGTAGACTCTTGTCGAATCTATATGTTATAAATTGTATTTGGAGTTTATGATTATGGTTATCTATTTGAGATGACTATTATGGATTGATTATGAGAATTACGATATGTATGCTTCGATGTGGAAATGTGGAAGATTCTAAGTCTGGTATTCTACCATAGAGTGAGTCATACTTACCTGCCACTTAGTCTTTATATACTACGTGTTATGTGAATCCATGCTAATTCCTTTCTCTATGATATCCCGAAAGTGTGAGTCCTACTTTTTCGTTCCACAGAACTATGTGTTTCCTATTTGTATATTCTTCTGAACTGATGATATGAATATAGATACATTGAAGATGTTTGGGGACTCTCAAGTTCCCATTCGCCATCTCACTCCTAGATCCTAGGTCCAGGTCGTGACACCTATGCTTGCATAAAAAAAGATTAGCAAAAAATGATAACAATAACAGTATTAATGAGCTTAAACAACCTCAAGGAACCATAATACCATGCAACCACCATTTGAAGTATAATGCACGTTTCATCAAGCAAAATACCAAGGGTGTTACAACCTTACAACCTGCTCGTGGTCAAGTAATATCAGTACATCACAATCTTTCTACCTTTCGATGGTCAAGTAATAATATGATGCCAAGTCCTTACCACCTGCGCATAGTCAAGATATAAGGTGTATGGATCTCACCCGTGTTCATGTCGCCAAAGATACACCTCTTTTTTATAGGACAAAGTGGTCGCTGTGAAGAAATTGCACCTAGAAAAGGTTAGGATGGAACCCACAGGGAATATATAGACTCATGAAAATTCAATGATTGCAATTCGAATGGTTAACCAACTTACTTCCGAGGGGGGCAGGTTTGCATTAATCAATAAATAATATAACTATACTAACATAAGAGAGAAGTCAATATGGAGAAAAACTAGGGTATTGTGTTCCCATGGTTCCCCATCTCAGTATTACCGAATAACCTAATTTTTGTCTAGGGTATATGTAATGTACCATGTATTTTTAAGCCTATACTTGCATGAAAAAAATGCTCAAGTGCATTCCTATTGAGTTAAGTAAAATTTGATATGAAAGTTATCTTAGCGATTAGCTTGGTGTAGTTATGTGGTTGTTGAGGTGGTCTTGGGAGGGCGGTTGGTTTATCATTGGTATAATATCTTGGGGAAATGTGATGTGAAGTTAAGACTAAAGATAAAGTTTGGTTTGTGTTTGGAATTATTCGAAATGAAGGTATATGTGAAGGTTGAGTAATTGACTTGTTTGGGAATAATTCTTTTGCCATTGTTGCATGGCTTGCATGGGAAGTCTATGGCATGCCCTTAGAATAACATGAGGCCATACCATGCCAATCCATAGCACCACGGGAAAGGATTGTACTGCCATACCCATGTCCCATGCCACTCCCTTGTGTTTGACATCTTTCTTCTTTTTAAAAGTGAGTCAAAAAGCCCCTTTGCACTGCATGATTTCATGCCCTTTTGCCCACACATTTTTCATCATGTTTTATTTATTAAATGACCCTTATAACTTAACAAAATCTGTATAAGTACCTCCCTCTAATTAGTCTCTCTATTACTCTTCAAAGAAACCCAATCCTCTAATCTACAATGCTCTTCCCAAACTCTCTCAATACTTAGGCTACATATTCTTTAAGATCTCCACCAAATCTCTTCATCTTCTCAAGACTAATCAAGCAAGGTATGTGGGTTTGATTCTTTGTTTCCTTTCAATCAAGAAGTCCTCCTCAGAAACTAAATTTTGAATTGCAAATTTTCCAATCTTTGATTTATGTATAATTATATACTAATTGATGTTTCCTTAAATTATGGTTATTCATAAATTTTTTGATTATATATGTATATTTATCAAGCTTTTAATTCAAGTATTTCAGATTTACATTATTTAATCTTGTCTACATTTTCAAGTCTTAGATACACAAATTATTTTTTATGATTTTTATCCTAAATTGTTCCTATGATTATCGTAAGTTCGTTTAAAAATCAAAGTAATGATTTTTAAGGTTAGTGAACAAGTCCCCAAACTTGATATAAGTTGAGTTATGAACTTTGGATATTTGACTTTTATGGCATGACATGAACTTATGATTTTGGAAAAAAATAAGTGAACACAAGTATGAAATGATGTTGGGTGACTTAGTACCCATTCTCTTTTGTTTTGAATATTTGTTAAGGAGCTATTCCAAGTACAAGTTTTAATATGATTCTTTTGACAAGTTAAGAATTTTCAAACTAAATTAAGTATTGATTATTTTGGTTATGCATTGTCCATTTTCGTGGAATTTTGACTTAGTACCGAATGAGTTAGGAGTGGGACTAGACCTAAGGGGTCTTACTTAAAGCTTCTAATCTCATAAGTATGTGCCACCATAGGATATTTTGATTATGCCTTTTTAGGCTTTCTAACTAGTGGATGCATCTATTGTTTCCATTTCTAGAGTTATATGCTGGCAAGTTGAATCACTCTTTGGCCATTGTGGCGTTTGACATTGGTATTCTATATTGTAGCTCATATGGTTTTGTTGGTTATGGTCTTATTCCCACACTTATTTACTTATGTGCTTCTCTATGCATTTCATGGCATTACTTTACGCTTTACATTGGAACTGAATATATTGTTTATGCTCGGAGTTTGTCATATTGGGTAAGTATTCTTTGTCATTGTATTTACTTGTTGCTTTGCATACCCACATACTTAGTACATTCCAAAGTACTAACCACATTTTTTCCTATATGCTATAATCATGTAGGTATTAGGTGACCTACCTTATCCTTCTCCGCATGGTTAGATTGCTTGTGAAGACTTTGAGCTTTGGTGAGTTCCCATTCACCGGGAACAAAACACTTATCTTCAAGCTTTGCCTTTGTTATTAAGATATTTGACGTATTTTCATTTTGACTTAGTGTTGAGGAGCCCAGACATGTATTCATGGCTCTTTTTGTTGTTATTGTTTAGAGGTGTGTCTGGACCATTGCTACAATTGGTATGTTTTAAAGTATTTAACTTATGCTTCCACACTATCCATTACTCCTATTCCCCATATTCCATTTTCATCTATTTGTCATTTACCATTTAAACTTATAATATGTAATTATGATTTAAGATGCTTGTTTGGCAGCTTTCGAGTTCTTATTCACCCTGTCACACCTAGGCCCTAGGTTTGGGTTGTGACAAGCTTGGTATCGAAGCATATGCTTTTGAAATTACCCTTAGAAGTCCACACACCGCATCTAGTAGAGTCTTATTCATGGTGGTGAAGCATGCCACAACTATGAATAGGAGTTGATGAGATGTTTAGGATTGTCTCACTTCTTTCCTTAAATCAATTCGTTCCTTAGAGTAACCTAAGATATCCTTTCTTCTAATGACTTGTTTGTTGCACTGTAGAAGATGCCACCAAGAAGAAATATTCCCATATATGAGTTTCCTCATCCTCCAGAAATGGGTAATGCATCCCACGCCAAGTTCAGGAATGTTATCTCATTAATGTCTTCAATGGTTAAAATTAGAGTACGCAAGCTCCACCTTAAGCTCCAGCACCTTAAGCCCCAGCACCTCAAGCTCCCACCCATGCAGGTAGGGTCTGAGATTTCACCCATATGAACCTGCTAGAATTTCATGGAAATAGAATTGATGAGGGTCCCATGGAGTTTATTAATAAGGTATACAAGGTTCTCTCCATTATGGGTGTGCCATCAGAGGAGAAGGCGGAGTTGGCGGCCTACCAACTTAAAATCCTTGACCAAGTTTTTTATGATTAGTGGGAAGGTGAAAGACTGCTTTGTGGTCCAATTTATTGGGAAGAATTCAAGGATACATTCTTGGACTACTTTTTCCCTCTTGAATTAAGGGAAGAAAAAACAAAAAAGTTTATGAAATTGAGGCAAGGGTCGCCGAGCATTCGTGAGTACTCTCTGTAATTCAACACACTCCCCAAATATGTTCTTATACTGGTATCCGATCTAGGATGAATATAATTGCTTAAGGAGTCTTTGACCTTATCAATGAAGAATCCCAAACTGCCCTACTAATCCACGAAATGGATTTGTCTTGGCTTATGATTTATGCCGAGCAACTTGAGGAAAAGAAGATTCGCAAGTTGAGGAAAAATGATGCTATGAGGCCGAGGTATGATGGTGAGTACTAGGGTCACAAAGGTGGTGATGGTAACCAAGGTCATGAAAATCAAACGTTCCAACAAAAAGGGTCTTTGAATGCCTTCAACCAAAGGCATACTAATGATCAATTTCTACATAATAAGGGTTAACAAACTGGTTGCCATGCTCAAGCTTGGCAAACATGCAAAAATTGTGGTACAAGCCATGATGATGTGTGCTATTGGGAGTTGGGTAGTTGTTTTGCATGTGGCCAACTAGGTCAGAAAATTGCCAACTGCCCCAAGGCTCATAATAAGGGTAAGGGTATTCGCCTGCATGGGAAAGATGTATAAGAAGACCAAAAGCCACAAGCTGTGAAACAAGGTGGTGTTCATCGCAAAAATAGGTTCTATGCGCCACATAGGAGGCAAGAGGTGGAAGATCAGCCAAATGTTGTCACAGGTATGTTGAAACTGTTTGATTTTGATTTTTATGTGTTGTTAGATCCTGGTGCCAACTTATACTTTGTGACCCCTTTCCTTGCCAATAGGTTCAATTTAAGTCCCAAAATTTTTCATGACCTTTTTCTTGTGTCTACTCCCGTGGCTGAGTCAATAGTTGAAAGAGTCTATTAAATGTTCCTATGTCTATTATGCATTAAACTCTTCTGTGCAATCTTATTCAATTATTTATGGTAGATTTTGATGTCATCATTGGTATGGACTGGTTGCATGCCTCTTATGCCACCATAGATTTTAGAACTCGTAAAGTTAAATTCCAAATTCCTAATTAACCCTTGTTTGAGTGGGAAGGGCAAGATTCTGTGGTAAAGGGTAGGTTTATTTCATATCTTAAAGCTCATAAGGTGATATCTAAGGGGTGTATCTATCATATGTTTAGGTTCCAAAATGTGTCTTCTAAAGTTCTCTCTCTTGAGTCGATTCCTATAGTTAATAAGTTTCTCGATGTGTTTTCAAAAGATCTTCTCGGTATTCCTCCCGAAAAGGAAATTGATTTTGGCATAGACCTCCTTCTAGATGCCAAACCTATCTCTATTCTACCCTATAGGATGGCACTAGTGGAGTTAAAAGAAATTAAGGATCAGTTGAAGGATTTATAGGAGAAGGGATTTATTAGGTCTTACAAATCTCCATGGGGTGCACCTATTCTATTTGTAAAGAAGAAGGATGGGTCACTTTGAATGTGCATTGACTATCTTTAACTCAGCAAGGTCACCATCAAGACTAAGTACCCACTTATGAGTATAGATGATTTATATGACCTACTACAAGGAGCTAGGCATTTTTCTAAGATCGACCTTCATTCTGGGCATCACCAATTGCAGGTTAGGGAAAGTGATATTCCTAGGACAACTTTCAGAATAAGTTATGGGCACTATGAGTTTTTGGTGATGTCTTTTGGATTGATAAATGCACCGGCTATTTTTATGGATCTTATGAATCGGGTCTTCAAACCTTACCTAGATATTTTTGTTATGGTCTTTATTGCTGATATACTGGTCTACACTCGAAGGAACATGAGGAACATTTGAGAAAAGTCCTTCAAACTTTGGGAGATGAGAAGTTGTACGCCAAATTCAGCAAGTGTGAATTTTGGATGAAAGACGTATCTTTCCTTGGCCATATGCTAGCTGATAAGGGTACTATGGTGGACTCAGGGAAAACTGGGGAGGTGCGAAACTTGTCTAGACACTTAACTCTATCTGAAATAAGGAGTTTATTGGGTTTGGTAGGTTACTACTGATAGTTTGTAGCAGGGTTTTCATTAGTCGCATCCCCATTGACCAAATTGACCAAAAAATGTCCAAGTTTGTGTGGTCTGATGAATGCAAGAAAAGTTTCCAGACATTGAAAGATAAGTTTTGACATTGACTCCCCTCTTGACTCTTCAGATGGTTTGGATGGTTTTGTGGTATATTGTGATTCACCTAGGGTTAGGTTTGGTTGTATGTTGATACACAATGGTAAGGTCATAACTGATGCTTCTAGATAGTTGAAAGTGCATGAGCGCAATTATCTAACTCATGACCTTGAATTGGCAGCGGTAGTGTTTGCTCTAAAATTTTGTATCACTATCTTTATGGGGTTCACGTGGATGTATTTACTGATTACGAAACTTGCAGTATGTTCAGTCAAAGGGACTTGAATCTAAGGCAATGAAGATGGCTTGAACTTCTCAAAGACTATGACATGAGTGTTCACTACCATCCTGGGAAGGCCAATGTGGTGGCCGATGCTTTGAGTAGAATAACCATGGGTAGTATGAGTCATATTGAGGGTGAAAAGATAGAGTTGGCAAAGGAAGTTCATCAGTTAGCTAGATTTAGTGTTAGGTTAGAAGGTGCTAATGATGGTGGCATATTTGTTAAAGATGGGTCTCAATCTTCTTTGATTGTTGATATGAATTCCAAGTAAGACCTTGACCCTACTTTGATTGCATTAGAGAAATTAGTTGAACAAAAGAAAGTGGAGGTTTTCTCATAAGGGGGAAATGATATCCTTAGATACGAAGGACAATTATTTGTGTCAAATGTAGATGGATTGAGAACCTTGATCTCAAGAGAGGATCATAATTCATCTTAGTCCATTCATCCGGGTTGCACCAAAATGTATCAAGATTTGAAGGAAGACTATTGGTAGGGTAATATGAAAAAGGACATAGCCAAGTTTGTGGTCGAGTATCCAAATTGTCAGTAAGTAAAAGCCAAGAATCAAAGGTCCAATGGGCCAGCTTAAGACATTGAAATCCCACCTTAAAAGTGGGATGAAATCGATATAGATTTGATTGTTGGATTGCATCGGACTCGGAAACAATATTATTCAATTTGGGTGATCGTGGATCGTATGACCAAATCAACTCATTTCTTGCCAATTAAGACTTTGTATAGTGTTGAAGATTATGCAAGGTTGCATATTTGTGAGTTAATCCGGTTACATGGTTTTTCTTTGTCAATAATATCAGATCATAGCCCACAATTCACTTCTCATTTTTAGAAGGCATTACAACAAGGTTTGGGTACCTAATTTAAGCTGAGTAATGCATTTCATCCTCGAATGGATGGTCAAGCTGAATGGACCATTCAAACATTGGATGATATGCTGAGAGCATGTGTCTTGAAATTTAATGTTATTGGGATGATCACTTATCTCTTATTGAGTTTTCATATAACAACAATTATCATTCTAGCATCAAGATGTCTCTATTTGAAGCTCTTTATGGTAGGCGATGTAGATCACTGGTTGAATGACTTGAGGTAGGTGAAATGGCATTATTAGGCTTGGAGGCAATGGAAAAAGTGAGGATGATAAGAGATAGATTGAGAACTGCTCATAGCCTACAAAAGTTATAGTCAGATATGAGAAGGAAAGATCTTGAATTTGATGTGGGAGATTGACTGTAGCTCAAAGTTTCATCTATGAGGGTGTTGTTCAATTTTGTAAAAAGGGCACGTTGAGCCTAAGATTTGTCGCTCCTTACAAAATTTTAAGAAGGGTTATAGCTTATGAGCTTGAGTTGCCTAATGAATGGAGTTGGTTCACCCTGTTTTTCATGTATCTACGTTAAGGAAGTGCATTGGTGATGCAAGTTCAATAGTTCCATTGGATGTTGTGAAGGTTGGAGAAAATTTGACTTATGAAGAAGTACCGGTACAAATTTTGGATCAACAACTCAAGAGGTTGAGAAATAAAAATGTGGCATTTGTCAAGGTGCTTTGGAGGAACCAGTATGTTGAAAGTACTACATGTGAAGCTGAACAGACATAATGAAAAAATATCCGCATCTTTTCCCAACTAATCAATACTAAGGTTTAGGTAATTCTATTCCTCAAGTCTGAATTCCTCATTCTGTACTATTTTGTCACTATTATAATAATTATTTTGATGTTACTTTATAATATTTGTATAAGTTTTGCATGAGAATAAGATCTATTTTGCATTTTGATATGTTAAGCTCTTAGTCACTATTTCAGTTCCAATTCATTCAAACTACTCTTGTCTCATTTTGAAAAGAATGATACCAAGAAGGAGATATTGTAATGTATAGGGTATTTTAAGCCTATATTTGTGTGAAAAATAATGTTCAAGGTAATTCCTATTGAGTTAAGTAAAATTTGATATGAAAGTTATCTTAGCGATTAGCTTGGTTAAGTTATGAGATTGTTGAGCTAGTCTTGGAAGGGTGGTTGTCTTATCGTTGGTATAATATTTTGGGGCAATATTATGTGAAGTTACGACTAAAGTAGAATTTTGGTCTACGTTCGGAATTATTCAAAATGAAGGTACATGTGAAGGTTACGTAATAGACTTGCTTGGGAGTAATTCTTTTGCCATTATTGCATGGCTTGCATGGGAAGCCTTTGGCATGCCCTTAGAACGACTTAAGGACATACCATGCCATGCTATGGCACCATGGGAAAGGATAATGATTCCATTCCTTGGTCCCATGCCCACTCACTTGCGTTTGACATCTTTCTTCTTTTTAAAAGTGAGTCGAAAAGCCCCTTTGCACCATCTGATATCATGCCCTTTTCCCCACATGTTTTTTTACCACTTTTTAGTGATTAAATGACCCTTATAACCCCCAATAATTTGTATTAATACCCCCTCTATTTTGTCTCTACATCGCTCTTCAAGGAAACCAAATCCTCTAATCTAAATTGCTCTCCCAAAACTCTCTCAACTGTCACGATCCAAGCCGAGGGCCTAGATGTGACCAGCGAATGGGGAACCCGAAGGGACCCCAAACAAGCCTCTTAGTATAAAATCATATGCACATCCTTGGTCACAGAAGCAAGATCAAAACAACAAGAGAGATATACACAAGGGGAATTGGGACTTAGGGAGAGATTAATACTTATGTAACATGTAAAGGCTTACAAATAAGGGCAAAGGACTAAGGGAAAGCTTTCATAATCATCAACACCAAGGGACAAGGAGCCAAGTGAAAGGTCCTGCCTACCTTCCACGCCAAAACAGTGCAGGAACGTGACCGACGTGCTCTGGAGTACTCCGAAACTCTCTAGAATTATGCAAAGGATTGAAGAATAGACTAGGGAGATACGGAAGGTTCCAGAAATGTGTAGGGCGTTCTTGTAGTTGGAAGCCCTCTCTAGACTTATGTGGAAGAATCTAGGGAGGGACTAAATTGTGAATATGTAGGGACTTATTGTGTAAATATTATTTACACCTTCGCCCCTAGGGATTTGCATAGATAGAGGGCCATTTCATTTGTTTAGGCATCAAGAAATCCCATAAGAAATCAAAGTATTGTAAAGCATTCCTCCAAGCATTAAGGAAGTCTTCCTTCCAAAAGCTCTCTTGTCTTCTTAATCTAGCGTTCCCTTAGCAGTCCAAAGTTGAAAGGCTTACTATTATTTGTAAAATCGTTATAGATTCATGAGCAAATCGACTAATGCCACACGGAAGTATTAGTGAACATCTAAGTCCATGATAGAGTGGTATTAGAGCAGGTTCGTACAACGGGAAGCATGGCCAGTGAAGGAGACATCAGCGCCACCACCTCCAATGTTGTGCTTCATGTTGGCAATAAACGCGAGGGCAAGAAAGGCTCCAAGAAGAATGAGGAGGTGCCGGTCGGACCATCACCAAGTGAGGCTATAACAGTTCACTCACTTTCTGTTGCAGAGTTGACCGATGATGAACAAGGCGAAGACCCCTCAGATGTCCCGCTCGGCAAAGGATAGGTCGAGAGGGTGGATACTGCCTGACGAGCAATAGAGTTCTTAAGCCATCGCTTGAACTAGTTCGATGGAAAGTTTTAGACCTTGGAGGAGTTCACCCTTGAGGAGATAGAGAACATTCAGAAGGGGTTGGACGGTTGTCAGGTGATGGAGCTTGAGATGAGGGAGACCATTACTTCCTTAGAGTGCCGGCTAATGGAGGCACTTAGCAAGATGGAGGCCATGAGCGCCACCATGAAGGCATGGTCGAGAACATGGAGGCTATGGGTGCAAGGATGAAGGCACTTGAGGAAGGCGTGGCTGGTGGAAGAAGTGTTGGGATTGCTGGAGCAGGGAAGGCCAGGATTGAGGCTCCCAAACTACCTATCTTTAAAGGCGTTCGAGATGCACAAGAGGTGGAGAACTTCTTGTGTCACTTGTAGCATTACTTCGAGTGCAACAAGGTGGGTTGTGATGATACGAAGATTAACACAACCTTGATGTACCTGAGTGAGATGGCGATGCTGTAGTGGAAGCAGAAGAATGCTGAGGTAAGCGAGGGACTCTACACGATCAACACATGGGAACAATTCAAGGTGGAATTTAAAAAGACCTTCTACCCCAACAATGTCGTCTATGAAGCCAAATAGAGGCTTAGGGAGTTGAGGTAGATGGGTGACATGAAGGCCTACATAAAAGAATTCACTACCCTCAAGCTTCAAATCCCCAACCTCACGGATGAAGACACATTATTTTACTTTATGGATGGATTGCAGGATTGGGCCAGGACAGAACTGGAGCGTCGACAAGTTTCCACCTTTGACGAGGCCATCACGTATGCAGAGGCTTTGACAGACGCTTGACATAGCAATCAAAGTGAAGATCGAGCGGAGGACTCAAATAGTGGTCATGACCTAGGTGGGGGAGATGATGGCAGAGGCGGGGTTGGCAGCTATGTCGCAAGCATCATGACACCAATCAGCCTGACAATAGTAGGTCTAAAAGACAAAGCGACAGAGAGGACAGGGCACATCCCGAGAAAGTGGTCAAACGGTACCTATACGAGGAGACGCATAGTTACAAGAAATGCCCAGATTGAAGAGCCTTGGTGCCATATTGCGGGAACATAAGGAGAAGCAGGAACAAAAGGAGATCCATAATTTGGGGGAGAACTCAGACACGGTCCAGGTAGGCATGATTGGGCTATGCAGAG
This sequence comes from Solanum ossicruentum, assembly GCA_025774065.1. Classification (NCBI taxonomy): domain Eukaryota; kingdom Viridiplantae; phylum Streptophyta; class Magnoliopsida; order Solanales; family Solanaceae; genus Solanum; species Solanum ossicruentum. Next base: position 10,006 of record JAOTQR010071318.1, on the reverse strand, counting down.
CTATCATGCGGCAACCAGAGAAACCGGAGGAGTTTCGGGCATAGTATGTGGACTTGATAATCAATGGGGGTCCCGCTCATGCCATGGTCGACACAGGCAATGACGTTAAAATTGTGACTAAGTCTGTGGCAACCAAGTTAGGGCTGAAATACAACCCAAGCAATGCACAACTTAGGACGGTCAATACGCCAATGACTCCTATGTGTGGAGTAGCTCAGGGAGTCAGCATAACGTTAGGTGAATGGAATGGCATGACCAACTTCCATGTCAGCCCGTTAGATCTCTTTGACATCATCCTTGGGCAGGAATTTTTCCTGAAGTACCCTATAAGGATCGTCCGCTACCTCCAACAACTTGTGGTTTTGGAGGAGGGAGGTTCCTGCATGGTGCTTTTAGTGCAGTTGCCCAAGTCAAAGGGACAAGTTCAGCGATCGGCCATGTGGCTTGTAGAGGGGATCCAGGGTAAGCCATTGACATGTTCCACGCTCGTTGGAGGGAAGAGTAGTTGGAGGAGATGCCGTAAAAGGAATCCAAGCGGGAGAAAGGACAACCCACGACAGTAGGACGCCTCGAGCATGGAAAGGGTGCGAACTCTAGACGAGACCATAGGGGGATGGCATAGACATATGAGGCAGTCAGAAGGTGGAGATGGGGGAGTTACTCCAGCAATATTGTATCGAGGTCATCGCAATAATAGGTAGGGGAGAATGACACGTCCTGCCTACCTTCCGAGCCAAAACAGTGCAGGAACGTGATCGGCGTGCTCTAGAGGACTCTAGAACTCTCTATAATTATACAAAGGATTGAAGAATAGACTAGGTAGATCCGGAAGGTTCCTGAAATATGTAGGGCATTCTTGTAGTTGACAGCCCTCTCTAGACTTATGTGGAAGAATATAGGGAGGTATAAATTATAAATAAGTAGGGATTTATTGCGTAAATTTTATTTACACCTTGGCCCCTAGGGAGTTGCATAAATAGAGGGCCATTTCATTTGTTTAGGCATCAAGAAATCCCATAAGAAATCCAAGTATTGTAAAGCATTCCTCCAAGCATTAAGGAAGTCTTCCCTCCAAAAGCTCTCTTGTCTTCTTAATCTAGCGTTCCCTTAGAGGTCCAAAGTTCAAAAGCTTACTATTATTTGTAAGATCGTTAAAGATTCGTGAGCAAATCGACTAGTGCCACACGAAAGTATTAGCGAACATCTAAGTCCATGATAGAGTGGTATTAGAGTAGGTTCGTACAAAGGGAAGCATGGCCAGTGAAGGAGACATCAACACCACAACCTCCAATGTTGTGCTAGATGTTGGCAAGAAATGCGAGGGCAAGAAAGGCTCAAAGAAGAATGAGTAGGTGCCGGTCGGACCATCACCAAGTGAGGCTATAATAGCTCACTCACTTTTTACTGCAGAGTTGAGCGAGGCGGAGACCCCTCAGATGTCATGCTCGGCAAAGGATAGGTCGAGAGGATGGATACTGCCTGACGAGCAATAGAGTTCTTAAGCCATCGCTTGAACTAGTTCGATGGAAAGTTTTAGACCTTGGAGGAGTTCACCCTTGAGGAGATGGAGAACATCCGGAAGGGGTTGGACGGTTGTCAGGTGATGGAGCTTGAGATGATGGAGGCCATCACTTCCTTAGAGTGCCGGCTCATGGAGGCACTTTGCAAGATGGAGGCCATGAGCGCCACCATGAAGGGCATGGTCGAGAACATGGACACTATGGGTGCAAGGATGAGGGAGCTTAAGGAAGGCGTGGCTGGTGGAAGAAGTGTTGGGATTGCTAGAGCAGGGAAGGCTAGGATTGAGGCTCCCAAACCACCTATCTTTATAGGAGTTCGAGACGCATAAGAGGTGGAGAACCTCTTGTGTCGCTTGGAGAATTACTTCAAGTGCAACAAGGTGAGCTGCGTTGATACGAAGATGAATGCAGCCGTGATGTCCCTGAGTGAGTTGGCGATGCTGTAGTGGAAGTAGAAGAACGCTGAGGTAAGCGAGGGACTCTACATGATCAACACATGGGAACAATTCAAGGTGGAGTTTAAAAAGACCTTCTATCCCAACAATGTCATCTATGAAGCCAAACAGAGGCTTAGGGAGTTGAGGTAGATGGGTGACATGAAGGCCTACATAAAAGAATTCACTAACCTCAAGCTTCAAATTCCCAACCTCACGGATAAAGACACATTATTTTACTTCATGGACGGATTGCAGGATTGGGCCAGGACAGAACTGGATCATCGACAAGTTTCCACCTTTGACGAGGCCATCACGTATGCAGAGGCTTTGATGGATGCTCGACATAGCATCAAAGTGAAGATCGAGCGGAGGACTAGAATAGTGGTCATGACCTAGGTGGTGGAGATGTTGGCAGAGGCGGGGTTGGCAGCTATGTCCCAAGCATCATGACAACAATCAACCTGAAAATAGTAGGTCCAGAAGACAAAGCGACAGAGAGGGCAGGGCACATCCCAAGAAAGCTCTCAAGCGCTACCTATGCGGGGAGACGCATAGTCACAGGAAATGCCCCAGATTGAAGAGCCTTGGTGCCATATTGCGGGAACATAAGGAGAAGCAGGAACAGAAAGAGATGCATAATTTGGGGGAGAACTGAGACACGGTCCAGGTAGGTATGATTGGGTTGTGGAGAGCTATCATGCGGCAACCAGAGAAATCGGAGGAGTTCCGGGCATAGTATGTGGACTTGATAATCAATGGGGGTATCGCTCGTGCCATGGTCTACACAGGCACTGAAGTTAACATTGTGACTAAGTCTGCGGCAACCAAGTTGGGGCTGAATTACAACCCAAACAATGCGCAACTTAGCACGGTCCATATGCCAATGACTCCTATGTGTGGAGTAGCTCAGGGAGTCAGTATCACGTTAACTGAATGGAATGGCATGACCAACTTCCATGTCACCCCGTTAGATCTCTTTGACATCATTCTTGGGCAGAAATATTTCCTGAAGTACCCTGTAGGGATTGTCCCCTACCTCCAACAACTCGTGGTTTTGGAGGAGGGAAGTTCCTGCATGGTGCCCTTAGTGCAGTTGCCCATGTCAAATGGACAAGTTCAGCGATCGGCCATGTGGCTTGTAGAGGGGATCCAGGGTAAGCCATTGACATGTTCCACGCTCGTTGGAGGGAAGAGTAGTTGGAGACGATGTCGTAAAAGGAAGCCAAGCGGGAGCAAGGATAACCCACGACAGTAGGACGCCTCGGGGATGGAAAGGGTGCGAACTCTAGACGAGACCATAGGGCGATGGCACGGAGATATGAGGCAGTCAGAAGGTGGAGATGGGGGAGTTCCTCCAGCAATATTATGTCGAGGTCATCACAATAATAGGTAGGGGAGAATGACATGTCCTGCCTACCTTCCGAGCCAAAATAGTGTAGGAACGTGACCGGCGTGCTCTAGAGGACTCTGGAACTCTCTGTAATTATACAAAGGATTGAAGAATAGAGTAGGTAGATCCGGAAGGTTCCAGAAATGTGTAGGGCATTCTTGTAGTTGGCAACCCTCTCTAGACTTATGTGGAAAAATCTATACACCTTGGCCCCTGGGGAGTTTTATAAATAGAGGGCCATTTCATTTGTTTAGGCATCTAGAAATCCCGTAAGAAATCCAAGTCCTGTAAGGCATTCCTCCAAGCATTAAGGAAGTCTTCCTTCCAAAAGCTCTCTCGTCTTCTTAATCTAGTGTTCCCTTAGTAGTCCAAAGTTGAAGGGCTTACTAGTATTTGCAAAATCGTGAAAGTTTCGTGAGCAAATCGACTAGTGCCACACGGAAGTCTTAGCGAAGGTCTAAGTTCGTGATAAGTGGTATCAGATCAGGTTCATACTAAGGGAAGCATGGCTAGTGAAGTAGACATCAAGGCCACCACCTCTATTGTTATGGTAGATGCTGGAAAGAAACACAAGGGCAAGGAAAACTCTAAGAAGAATGAGGAGGTGTCGGTCAGACTGTCACCAAGTGAGGCTGTAATAACTCACTCACTTTCGACTATAGAGTTGAGTGATGATGAACGACGCGAAGACCCCTCTAACATCCCGCTCGGCAAAGGATGGGTCGAGAGGGTGGATACTGCCCAATGAGCAGTAGAGTTCTTAGTCCATCGCTTGAACTAGTTTGATGGCAAGTTTCAGACCTTAGAGGAGTTCACCCTTGAGGAGATGGAGAACATCCGGAAGGTTTGGACGATTGTCAGGCGATGGAGTTTGAGATGAGGAAGACCATCACTTCCTTAGAGTGCCAGCTCATGGAGGCACTTAGCAAGATGGAGGCCATGAACGCCACTATGATGGGCATGGCCAAGACCATGGAGGCTATGGGTGCAAGGATGAGGGCACTTAAGGAAGGCATGGCTAGTGGAGGATGTGTTAGTATTGCTTGAGCAGGTGAGGCCAGGATTGAGGCTCCTAAGCCACCTGTCTTTAAAGGCGTTTGAGATGCACAAGAGGTGGAGAACTTCTTGTGTCACTTGGAGAATTACTTCAAGTGAAACAAGGTGAGCTGCGATGATACGAAGATCAACGCAACGGTGATGTACCTGAGTGAGAGGGCGATGCTGTGGTGGAAGCGGAAGGATGCTGAGGTAAGCGAGGGACTCTACACGATCAACATATGGGAACAATTCAAGGTAGAGTTCAAGAAGACCTTCTACCCCAACAATGTCATCTGTGAAGCCAAACGAAGGCTTAGAGAGTTGAGGCACACGGGTAACATGAAGGCCTACACAAAGGAATTCACTACCCTCATTCTTCAAATCTCCAACCTCACGGATGAAGATACGCTATTCTACTTCATGGATGGATCGCACGATTGGGCTAGGATAGAACTGGAGCGTCAACAGGTTTCTACCTTTAACGAGGCCATCACGTATGCAGAGGCTTTGACAGACGCTTGACATATCATTCAAAGTGAAGACCGAGCGGAGGACCCGGATAGTGGTCATGACCTAGGTGGGGTAGATAATGGCAGAGCCCAGATTTGGCAGCCACATCCCAAGCATCATGACACCAGTCGGCTTGACAACAGGAGGTCCGAAAGACAAAGCGAAGAGAGGGAAAGGCACATCCTGAGAAAGTGCTACCTATGCGGGGAGCCGCATGGTTACAAGAAATGCCCCGGATTGAAGAGCCTTGGTGCCATATTGCAGGAACATAAGGAGCAGCAGGCACAGAAGGAGGTGTACAATTTGGGGGAGAATTCAGACACGGTCTACGTAGGCATGATTGGGCTGTATGGAGCTATCATGCAGCAACCAGAGAAATCGAAGGAGTGTAGTGCGCAATATGTGGACATGATGATCAAAAGGGGTCCTGCTCATGCCATGGTTGACATAGGCACTGAAGTTGACATTGTGACTAAGTCTGCATCAACCAAGTTGGGGCTGAACCCAACTGATGCACAACTTAGGACGATCAATGCCCCAATGACTCCTGTGTATGGTGTAGCTCAGGTAGTCAGTATCACGTTGGGTGAATGGAATGGCGTGACAAACTTCCATGTCGCCCCGGTAGATGTCTTTGACATCATCCTTAGGCAGGAATTTTTCTGGAAATGCCCTATTGGGATCGTCCCCTACCACCAAAAACTCGTGGTTTTGGAGGAGGGAGGCTCCTGCATAGTGTCCTTAGTGCAGATGCCCGAGTCAAAGGGACAAGTTCAGCTATCGGCCATGTGGCTTGTGGAGGGGATCCAGGGTAAGACATTGACATGTTCCACGCCTATTAGAGGGAAGAGTCATCGAAGGAGATGTCGTCGAAGGAAGCTAAGCGGGAGTAAGGACAACCCACGATAGCAGGATGAATCGAGCATGGAAAGGGTGTGAACTCCAGACGAGACCATAGGTGGACGGCACGAAGATGTGAGGCAGTCAGAAGGTGCAGATGGGGGAGTTCCTCCAGCAGTATTTCGCCAAGGCGATTGCAATAATATATGGGGGACAATGACACGTCCCACCTACCTTTCATGCCAAAACAGTGTAGGAACGTGACAGGTATGCTCTAGAGGACTCCGAAACTCTCTATAATTATGTAGACGATTGAAGAATAGTATAGGTAGATTCGGAAGGTTCCATAAATGTGTAGGGAATTCTTGTAGTTGCCAGTCCTCTCTAGACTTGTGTGGAAGAAGCTACAGAGCAACTAAATTATAAATATGTAGGGGCTTATTATGTAAATATTGTTTACACCTTCACTGCTAGGGGGTTGTATAAATAGAGGGCCATTCCATTTGTTTAGGCATTCAGAAATCCCATAAGAAATCCAAGTCTTGTAAAGCATTCCTCCAAGCATTAAGGAAGTCTTCCTTCCAAAAGATCTCTTGTCTTCTTAATCTAGCATTCCCTTAGCGGTCCAAAGTTGAAAGCCTTACTAGTATTTGTGAGTTTGTGAAAGATTCATTAGCTGATCGACTAGTGCTACACGAAAGTCTTAGCAAAGATCGAAGTCTTTGACTCTTAACATCAAAACCAAAAATATGAACAGCAAATCTGAGACTAGAGAATTAGCTGTTAAATATCGAGTCTACTATAGACTCCTGGGAACCACTCTAGCCCCGAATGCTAGAATCGAGAGTGTAAAAGGCGTTACTATGCTTATGGAAGCAAACCATGATCATAGTACTATCTTTGTTCTCTAGCTTCTAAAATGGAATGACCTTTTTACTTATAATGACTGGCATTTTGAAGCCATTACAAAGTCGTTACCCTCTCATCCAGAGAAATGATAGATTGGGATCATCCAAAACTTGAATGATTTTGTCGATCTAATATTTCTTGACACTAGGGCTCGTAGAAGTTTCGCCTCTTCTTCCACTTCTTCCAAACCCCTGGAGGAAGCATCATATATGCATTGCCAATCTTTTCACTCTTCTAAAAAGGGTCAAGTGAGTGGAGTTGATTTTTCGATAGAAATTCCTAAAGTTTTTAACAATCCTAGAGTCCAAGAACCTAGCAGTCCCACAAAGTCTTACATGGAGCCACCAAGGCACTATACAGACCCTGGCTTGGGCGTGATAACTGCTAATAGTGACTTTTCCCCAGACGTGAAGTCTTTAAAGGCTCTCTGGATGGCACCAGAAAATAGGGTCAAAACTTTATGGTATGCAAATACCTTTTCTCAGGAACAAAAATCTTTATTTTCAAGAGATTGAATTTCTGATATGAAAAATTTAAAATATGATATTCAATTCTTTAAATGGTTTGAAATCACTGGGAAATTGGATGACCAAAAAGAGTCTCTTTCTGTTCTTATTAACAAATGGTATACTAGGACTAACAAAGGTATAAAGTCTACCATTCCCCCTCTTGAAGGAATCAAAATTCCTTATGCTAATGAAATTGTCACTGCATCACCTTTTAATCTTAAGAGTGAAAAAACTTATTCTTACAACTTTGAACAAATATTTGGATAAAGTTATTGAGCAAAATAACTATACAAATCGACTTTTCTATACTGTTTCTCAACAACCTGAAGAAACCAAAGCAAAATCAGTTTTCTCTGCTCCCTATTCTTCCAGGCGCAGTACTAGTCTTGGTGCATTTGAGCCTAACCCTATCTTCAAACCCCCTGAGCTTTCAAAATATAAGTTTCCTAAACTCAGTGATGATTTTAAAGTTTCTGGAAAACTTCTTGACCAAATCAATGAGTAATTAACTCGTTTTAGTATTTTTGATAAATCAGATAAAGGGAAGGAGAAAGAAAGTGTTCAAACCCTGACTGAGAACACCCTTTCCAAATTGACTAATTCCCGATATCATACTCGGAAAAACTATTACAGTCGCCCTTCCTTTCCCAACACTCAATTCGAGAAAAATGCTTTTCTCTCCACTACTTCTCATACTAGCAGCGACATCACTGAATGAAATATTGATGGACTAGATGAATGCTAGATCTACAATAAGCTCCATGAGATGGGTCTTGCTATCACTGCCCATAAAATTAGGGGTTCTTCTGACAAAGAGGCAACAACCCTAATTGCTGAAGGATTCACCGGTATGCTTAGACATTGATGGGATAATTATTTCATTGATAGTCTGAAAAATAGTATTTTCAGTGCAACTACTGTTGCTACCACTATAAAAATTGAAGGTGGTACCAAAATGACTATCCAGGAACCCAAAGAGGATGCCTGTTCCACCTTCCTCTACCACACTACTAAGCACTTTCTAGGTGAGCCTAAACTCATCCAAGATAGGAGTCTAGAAATCCTCAACAATTTGTCGTGCCACAAGTTGATCGACTTTAGGTGGTATCAAGATAACTTCCTTTCTAAGGTCATAATCCAGTCTGACTGTGATTGTGATTTCTAGAAAGAGAGATTTATTAGTGGTCTACCCCCATTGTTTGCTGACAAGGTTAGGAACAAAATTAGGGATAGATGCGAAGGCAAAATCCCTTATGGCCAGATGACCTACGGAGACATAGCTAGTTTCATCAACATTGTAGGCCTAGAGCTATGCACTAACCATAAACTTAAGAGTCAATTTAAAAAGGATAGGTTGACCTCTAGAGCTGAGTTAGGTAGTTTCTTCATGACTTTGGTTTTACAAAACTTGACTCACCCCTATCTAAGGTAGCGAAGAAGATATCTAAGAAGTCTTCACGCAAGTCTAGAAGACCCAGGCCTAGTACTTCCAAACCTAAGGATTAGAAACCTAAGTGCAAGCTTAAGAAGTGTAGACCTTCCACTAAGGAAGATGTTTGCTAGAACTGTGGTAAGTCTGGTCATAGAGCCAACAGGTGTAAGTCTTCTCGTAAGAAGAAGAAGATTAACCTTGTAGGTTTGGGCGATGATACCAAGGATAAGCTCTTTTCTATCCTCCAAGATAGTGAGTCTGAGCCTTCCTCTGATTACTCTTCATTAGAAGAATATAGCGACGAAGAAAACATCAATGTCGCATATGAAACTGATGAAAGCCAATCTGGTAAGGAATGTTCTTGTGATGGTATCTTTGTGACTGCATAAAGAATACCATTCAGGTTATCACCGAGGATTCTAAAGAAGTTCTCTTTGATATCATTTACCACATTAAGGATGATGATTCCCGAGCTAAGTACTTTTCAGAGCTGAAAAAGATTGTAATTAACTCTCAGGAGAAGAAGCAGTCTAGGTCCATAGTGCATTTTAGTATGAAGAATGTTTTAGCCAGAATTGATAAGCCCTCTAAAGCTTGTCTCTGAGCTAAGAAAAGAAATGAATTATCTTAAGTAGGAGGATAAGGGGATCAAATCTCGATTCAGAAAGTCGAATTAGATGCTCTCACCTCTCAGGTTCTTCATGATGTTTCCTCTCAAAATGATAAGGGAAAGTCTTTCCTTTTATCGGATTTTGATCATCTAGTTGAACCCAACTTTCCTGGTGAAAAACCTAAGGAATCTGATTCCTCTCAAGATCCCCATCTTCTGATTACTACTATCAAATCTCTAAGTCAGCACATACCCATCAAATTGGTTATTGCTGAAGACTTAGTCCTTAATAAAATTGCACTTCTTGACAGTGGAGCTGATCGCAATTGTATTGTGAAAGGCCTCATCCCTTTGAAGTACTTAGAAAAAAGTACTACCCGTTTGTATTCCGCCACGAGAGAACGAATGAAGATTAATTACAAATTGTCTATTGTTCATATTTGTAATAATCATATTTGTTTCACAAATGATTTTGTCATCACTGAAAATATCAATAAAGATATCATTTTTGGTGTACCTTTTATTAATTAGTTGAAACCTTATACGAATGATTTTGATGGAATTCATGCTACTATCCTGTTAGACCCCGTAATTACGTAAGGTCAATTATTAATTCGGGAACAATTGTTGGGATTGAAGTATGTTTTAAATTTAATCAACTTAAGGTGCGGGAGTATGGAATCAAGTGAATTTGGCGGATAAAATTTAAATTGAAGTCGGGAGTCCTCAATTGGGTTAAAATAGAGAAGTTTGGGACCTAATTGGTCAATGGGCAACTTGAGGCCCTTATGTTGCAATTTTAAAGAGTATG
>JAOTQR010071297.1:0-13287 GCA_025774065.1 Solanum ossicruentum | reverse complement strand
ATATAATATGTATGTATGTATGTATGTATGTATGTATGTATGTATGTGTGTATGTACATACATATATTCGTTTTATCACCATAAAGTAACCTAATTCATAAGCCATGTAATAGAGATTCAATAACTCAAGAATCCATAATTGGGCATTTATCAAACACTTGACGAGTGTGTAATGCTAGTTAAAAATCATGCAATTCAAGATTTAAATCATGTGAGAAAACTTGAAGTAAATCAATCCACCAAATCTTCGTAACGCCTTTATGCAAGATACATTGAAATCCCTCATCAAATCTCATCATAGATCATAGATTCATAGTTCAAAACATGTTTAAATAGTCAACATTTTATGAAATCCCAATATTATTCATAGTCCAATTCATAATAAGAATTACCCATAGATGAATCAACTTAGAAACATGTAATTTACATAAAAAGGAAGGCTAGGAACCATTGGTCAAAGGACCTAATGGTTGAAACCCACATACCTCAAATTTGGAAATTTCCTTGATGAAGATTTTAAGGAGAACTTGAAGCTTGAATGAATTTCTTGTGATCCACAATGAGTTTGGGACACTTGATTTTGCATGAAATATTTGGCTAAGTTTTTGAGAGAGTTTTGGGGACTGTCTTGGATGATATGGGGTTGAAAAATGACTAAGTATAGTTGTTTTTATGCATAGAAAATATTAGGCCCAAGACCCCAAAGCCCTAGGCCAAAATAAGAAAACTAGCAACAAAATACACTACTCCGCGACGACTCCACATCGCGGAGCCAATGCACACCCCTACTATTTTGTGCAAACTTGAAAAAATTAAATTTTGTTATAATTGCTCTAAAATCAAGGTTATACCTACATCCCACTCAATTTTTCCATTGAGCAAGAATATGAAGTCAAATGTTCGATATTTTGTATGGATTTTGAGATATGAGGAAATTACGAATATGGACATTTTTTAGGCACATTTTTGGGCACTTTTTTGGGCATTTCATGCACAATGAGAAGGTGGGTGATGAAAATAATAAATCTCAGTCTTCAGCCGCAACAGTGTAATGATCAGATCGACTTAAAGGCAGCTCTAAGGAGTAAACTAGCAGTTAATAACTCAGTATGCATGCAAAAATGCAATTCAAACACTATTGGTCAAAATTTTCAAAACACATTAAAACATGCTTCAAAACAGTTCATAAACATCAAATTAAATGCATGCACCATGAGAATCTAAAATGCATGGAGTTGGGGATTTTGGAAGAACTTCTTAGTACCTCAGGCATGGTGGATGGAATAGAAACTGGTAATGCTTCATCATATCCACTTCTGCTTCCCATGTATCACCCTCAACATGTTGATTTCTCCAAAGTACTTTGAGGAGGTGAATTCCTTGTTCCTTAGCTTTTTCACTTTCTAGTCTAAGGTTGCAACTTGTACCTCTGCATAATTCAAATCTTCCTCAATGTTCACATCATGTAAGGGAACTATGGAACTTTGGTCACCTATGAATTTCCTCAATATCAATACATGGTAGACCGGATGAATTAAATGTAATTCATTGGGAAGGTCCAACTCATACATTACTTTCCCTACTCTCTTCAACACCTTGTAAGGCCCCACATAGCTAGGAGTCAATTTTCTCTTCTTACCGAATCGGAGAATACCTTTCATTGGGGATACCTTTAAATATACCCAGTCACCAATAGGGAACTCAAGCTCTCATCTCCTTACATCTGAGTAGAACTTCTATTGGCTTTGGGCTATTTGCAATTTCTCCCTTATGCTTTTAGTTTTCTCCATAGCATTCATCACCAAGTCCAGTCTCATTAATGCCATCTCACCGACTTCGAATCACTCAATGGGTGATCTACATCGTCTATCATACAAGGCTTCAAACAGCTTCATCCCAATAATTCTATTGAAGTTAATGTTGTAGGGTAACTCGATATGTGGCAAGTTTTAATCCCAACTTCCTTTGATATCTAACACATAAACTCTTAACATATCTTCCAAGGCCTGAATGGTCCTTTCAGATTGCCAGTTGGTCTGAGAATGAAAACTTGTGCTCAATTTATTTCACTCTAGTTCCAAGTCCTCTTTAGAAGGACCTCTAAAGGTGAGAAGTGAACTGAACTCCGCGGTCAGATATGATGGACAATGGAACCTCTTGCAACCTCACCAACTCTCTGATATACAAGTCGGCATAGTCCTCGGCAATGAATGTGGTCTTCACCAATAAGAAATGGGCTGACTTAATCATGCGATCAACTATCACCCATATGGAGTCAAAAACGCTTCTTAGTTCTTAGCAACCCAACTACAAAATCCATGTTGATCTCTTACCACTTCCAAGTAAGAAAATGAAGATCCTGGGCTAAGTTGCTCGGCCTTCAGTGGAAAGCTCTTCGGGGTGGCATGATCCAAAAATAAGCTAAAGCTCATTATTAGTTAGAAACAATCTTACTCAACTCTAAGGCACGACATTGAATAAGAAAGAAGGGAAGACTTTCCTAAACCATCTCATAGCCTCTCATTCAAGATAGTAGAACACCTTACCACCTTGTACAAGACTCTACGCTATGAGTTATGCATGGACATCCAAGGAACATTTTAAAATATCTTTCTCTAATACCAATTTCTAATGACCTGACCTAGGGTCCTAGTCATCATATGGCGAATGAGGTTTCTGAAGGCACCTCACCCAATCCATCTAAGAAACTCAAACATTCATAGGTAATAGAAAAGACATGATGCGAAAAGAAATCATCAGGGAAACGGGTATGAGCTTTTGACAATGAAACAACATTAAAATTATGAAAAATAACTAAATCATTACTTTGGCCATATGCATAGCAACTACATTATAAGTCAATAGTATCAATAACAGACAGTTTTCATCAGTTGAAAGAAGTCTGGACAATACAATACAATACTATAATAAGTCCCTCAGGAGGAATACAAAACATCGTATTAAAATTAAACTAAAAACAAGCTAGAAGGAAAGTGTGGAGGAGTCCCGATCTAATGGCTCACCATAATAGTGGAGCTAGTCTTAGGCGCCGAATACTAGCCACGAGCTAGTGGAGAAGTACATGTCCCTACGTTGCTAAATTATGCAGGCAAATATATGTTAGTATGTTTGACTATACTAAGTATGTGAGATGAAATGCATGGATGAAACTATAATGCCATCATAATCAAACATAACATATAAGTATGCACAAAGATAATGAGACAATGAAATAAAAGTAAACATGTACGAGGGATACGGATCAAACCAGTATGAGACAATTTACCTTTAAAACATGAATTTAAGAAATATTATAGAACTATATAAACTTGTGGGAATAGACCATAACTGATAGTAAGACCATGTGACCTAGTATATTGAATCCAATGAACTCTTTCTATTGGAAAATGGCCAATGCATTCTTTCCATTGGAGAAAGGAGGAATTTTCTTGCCAAGGTAGATATCCAAAATGTATTATCTTTCATAACTTTGGAGATTATGTGGATCCACTAGCCTATCCTACAAGGCTTCTATGGCGGCAAATAGTTAGGGATATTGAGATTTAGATTGAAGGGATCATACCTCAACTAACAAGACGGGTCACAATCTCAAGTCCTTTCGGTGCTAAGTCATCTCACTAAATCTTTAAACATCAATAGGAGTAGCTCAAAACTTGTGAGTCTTTCTTAAATATCATTTACGGCAACAATCGCATTACATATAGCTTTGGTAAACTTTTAACTTTGAAGTTGTTCATAAATGCTCTATTCATAGTCATAATTCATAAGAAACTTTCATGAAAATAGGGTGGGCTTAATTGATGCATGAAACAATCATAAATCGTATAAGTCTTTAAGAAATCTCTTTAAAAAGGAATACTGATATTGTCCAACCTTAACCATAACTAAACCCATCTTAGAATCAATATCACACTTTAAAACATATGTGCATTTACTTAACAAAATAATTATTAATCTTTAAAAACATCATGTAATAGAATAGGAACTAGAAAATCATCACAAGCATGCATTAGAACTTAGGCACTTAAAGAAAAGGTGAAATGCATAATAAGGAACTGTATAGGTGAAAGGATACCCATAAATGAGCTCGCATACCTAAGAAACTAGAGAGAATCATAGTTGAAGTCTTGAGGAAGGAACTTGGAAAACCCTAGACTTGTTCTTCAGAGTCTTGCCTTAAAAATTTGTAATTAGAAGAATAAGACAATGAAGGGTGTTCTTAGGGCTTGAAGACTAATATAGGTCACTATTTTTGTCCCCTAAATAATGTCATTTAGGAATAAAATTATGAGAAATGATCGAACTATCCCTCAATTAAAATTGTCGAAAGCATTCTACAAAACCCCATTTACGGGCCATAGAAAGTTTTACGGGGCATAGATCATCTTGTCTGATGGCTCAACTAAGAGTCCTAAAATATTTTCTTTTCTGAATTGGGAATTACGACCAATAGGACAAGTCGTACTAATCTCTACAGGTCATAGACGATCTCATAGAATCTATCCAAGCTTAGCCAAATTTCCATCTTGTATCTGACTCTTTTTACGAGACCTTATACGAGCCATATAATATTTTACAAGCTATCTGATAAGTTGTGGATTAACTTCCTAAAAACTTCAAATTTCCTCATAGTCGGAACCCCACTCATGAACCACTTCACAAGCCATAGAAAATTCCACGAGTCGTAGATTATCTCATGCAACAAGTTATTAGTCATTTTTCTGGCTAACTTCTCTGCATGCAGGGCTCCTAATCTGGGGATCATTATAAACACCATATAGAGATAATCAAAGAGGTACCATTACTAATATAAACGGGGGTACACACTATTTGTATACAATAGGCAATCGATAGGATCAGAGAGTTGCACCAGATGTTGTCACAGCTATGCTTTGAGTCTTTTCTCATGATGTATATGCCTTGCTTAACACAGGTGCCTTTTTATAATTTCTAACTCAATATGTGGCTAGTAAGTTTTTGATCTTTCCTAAATGCCTTCTTCAGCCTTTTAGTGTTTTTACTCCAGTTGCTGAGACCATTCTAGCTGAAAGGGTATATTGAAATTGCACCGTGTTTGTTGATCTGATATTCATGCTCCAATAAGAAAGCGTTCGCTGTCAGTAATTAACCTAACCAAAGGTTAAGGTCGAATCCACAGGGAATATAGGGCTTGACTATATAGATCCACTACCAATCATTTCAAGTATCGATTACTAAAATATCCAAATGGGGGTTTTCTTTGTAATTCAAGAATAAAAATAAAAATTAAACTAACTATGCAGAAAGTCAATCAAATTTAGGGATAACTTAGGGATTATGTTCCCTATGATTTGTTGACTCAATTACCCTAGACAACATAAATTTAATTGGGAATTCACATTCAGGACGGTAACTTAGGTTCTTCCAATCCTTTTGTGAAGGTGAAGGTCGAATTTCACCATGGCGCATGGTCGGCAACCATGGTAGGCCAACTAACCATTACCCATTGTACCAGTCAACCTCCCCTTAGTCAGGTTTGGTTGATTAGATGAGAACACACTAATCGAATCCTGTCATTTACTTCCCTTTTTCGATTCATCACTACCTTGTTCGGGATCGTGATAGTAGGCAAGGTTTGGTGTTGGCCACCACCAAACAACAATCAAAATAAAGGGAAATAAACAATACATGCAAAACCTCGATCAAAGAAATGCACAAAGTCTAGGTAATATCAAGTCAACTACTCATGGTTCCCACAACCCGAAGTTGTGGGTGCTTAGCTACTCATGGCTAAGGCAAAATCAATAATAATGCAAATAAATGACATAGTTGAGAGTTTCCCAAAGCAATGAAGAGCAAAAACACCTTCAAGTTGAAAACCACAAGCTTTGATTAATGGAAAATGTCTACGATGTGGATTTTCAATTCCCCAAAACTGGGTCTTCAAATTGAAAGATAAAAATCTACTCTAAACCCTAAAAATGCTCCTAGAATATTTACAAGTAACTGTGAATGTTGGGTCTCTCCCAAAATAAGCCCTCACATAAAGTATATATAGTGTTTATAAATTTAACCCTAAAAATTACATAGAAAAGATAGATGGCAGTAGGTACGTCAAACAGGTACGACTCGTAGGTGACCTATAAGCCGTAATGAGGTCTCATAGTCAGCACTTGACATTTTGGACTTGACTGTTATGACCCATTATTATGAGTCGTTGCTCGGGCTATCACTCGTATGCTCCTCTTGTACTCTAGGCAATTAGTTTTTGGTCTAATATTTTGTCTCTCTGATTCTTGCTACGAGTCCACCTATACGAGTCGTAGTGCAACTTATGACTAGTAGGATAGGCTCGTAAGGTTGACCTCCACTTAGCAGATTACTGAATTTTTTGGTCTCTAATTTTTGTGATGACACACCCTACGACTTATAGGTGAGCTCGTATATCCTATGATTCAGCAAAATCTACAACTTTTCATCAAAAATCATGCCAACCTAACTTTTCTGCAAGATCAAAACAAAAACACATAAAAACCATAAAAAATTGCATTAAGAACTCACAAAATCCCTTGTTTTGGGCATCAATTATGTTTTATTTTGATAGCACGTCAACACCCTCAACTTAGAATTTTTAGTTGTCCTCAAGCGACGATTTAATCTAAGCAGACAATGAGAGACACATAGTAGTTACATTAATGGCATATACATAATTTACTTTAAATCAAGTACCTAACTCTAATTTTTAAATCCAGATTGCAAAGCCACTCAGCAAACCAAAACACAAAGAATATGTCCGACAATCCAACTTTGACAAGCAAAGGAACCATCCACAATCACTGGGTTAGTCATATTCTAATTATGCAATGCAAATGCCCTCACGGAAAAGAAGACCCTCTTCTCACTCAAAGTGCATTAAAAATCAGGGACTGTGTAAGCATTCTCACTCTCACAAATGAAAGTCCTACAAAATGACTAACACAATAGATTTTCCTCTATACTCAACTTTCGGATTGATGATAAAGTGAATTTGGATCACTTTAGAACTTAATGGCTTGTAAAGTAGGCTCCTGGGGCTTTGGTATGGCATTTTAGGCAAATAGAGACAAAAAGCTATCCTTGAACCATGTTTATCAACACTCTTACCTTCATAACTCAAACATTTACACTAAATCCACCCTTATTATCCTTTTTTAAGCTTTTCCCGAGTGTTATCTTTCTCTTTTTCAGTTTTGCCTTATTTTCTTGAACTCATTTTTGCCATTCTCTTCAATCTAACGCAACTTTTCTTTTCTTTTTCTCATCCGGCATATGATTTCTTCATTTCTTTTTTTCTTTCCCAACTAACCACCTCATTTTCATTACTTTACAACAATAAGGGCCACCCTCAACTTAGGCTTTTAGCCTGAGGTGAAGCACGCAATATCTATTTCCCAAACCAGGGCCACTATTTGTACCCATCCTCAACTTAAGCTTTTTGCCTCAATCAAGGTTCATATATTCAAAGATAGACCGGGGCCGATATCAAGGTATTTCAAAATACAAGGCTGAGCTAGCTAGATATCGAGAAAGAACAGGTACATGAAATGCTCAAACATTTGGATCAAGGGATCTACTATCACATTTGGTAGGTCATTTAGAAAAAGTGAGTTCACTTAAATAATTAAGGCCTAAGATCCTTTCCCAATCAACCATATCTCCAGTCCAATTTTAGAGTAACAAGGCAAATTCTGAGTCAATACACAATGCATGAATACTACAAAGTAAGCTCACACTCTCATGGCATCGCATGCATAATCAAATAGACTCACAGGTCATGCTTCAAGCATCAACTTGCCTTTGCTTTATCAGAACAAATATTATATATATATATATATAAAGATAATGACTATTGTATATCTGCAAATTATCTATACTACCTAATCATGCCAGTTTAACATAAATTAAATATCCATGAGGAAAAAGAACCCAGGAAAGAAAACCTCGGGATCAAAATTTGGGGTAGTTATAGACCCTAAGCTACTTAGACTTCACCGAGATCCAAAATTGCCCATACCCCATCGAAAAAGTTGTGCATTATCCTCAATGCACCAAATCAAGAAACAATAGGGAATATAGGGGTGAAATAAAACATACCTTGGGTTGCCTCCCAAGCAGCACTTGATTTATTGTCACGGCTCGACTTAGTACACTTGGTTACTCAGACTTCACGAATTTCTCAAACCTTGATCCTCCACAGGTTTGCTTTTTCTTCCACTTTGAACTTATGAATCAGACCCCTAATTTCTTTCAACTTTCTATCATGCTCAAAGGGTGGTGGTATGAGAATGAGGGGAATGAATACTAGATTTTTGCATGTTATTTGGAGTAGAGGCTCCCAACCTAAACTTCTCGTAGACCGCAAGGGGCTTCAGATTTATGCATGCACCAAGATCACATAGTGCCATTGCACACTATACGTCTTTAGTTATACAGGGTATGGTGGGTATCTTCTCCACTGACTCGATGGGAAGAGTGTTGATGGATAGTTGTTTTAGCATGGAGAGAGAGTCCTTCACCTTGCTTTCCTTCTCCCTCTTCATGAGTCTTTGAGGGAAAGGAGGAGGAGGAGGCCTTGGGATGGGGTTGTACTGTTTTGGTTCTTCAACAGATTCATTCCTTCAACTACATCCTTATCACACATATTACTAACCTCCGTACATTGCCCTTCATTCTCAGAATTTTGCACTGTATCACTAGGCAATGTACCACTCTGATGCTGCTTAAGTAGAGTCGATACTTGACCAAACTATTGTTGAAGCTATTAAATAGCCACAGCATAAGACTTTATCTTTTTATTAATATTTGCTATTTCTACTCTTTTACCATGTAGAGTCTTATCCCGGGTCTCGGCCTTCTTCAACAGCTGATCAAACATCTCCACAATTCTGGATTTGCTTGTGCTTGCATCTTGTTGGTATGGTGGCACATAAGGATTACTTCTGGAATCATCTCTACTACTCCACTTTACGTTTGGCTCCCTCTTTTTCTCATAATAACCACCCTGGCTATCTCTATAAGCACATTCTCTTCTATTGGTCTAATTCTTGTTTCCCTGACTTTAGTGCCACTAGTCTTCATTGGACCATTGAGCGTTGGGCTGAGAATCCCACATTTGATCAGCGGAAAACCAACTGTCCTCCTCATAATATAATTCCTCGTACATGAGCATATGTGGAGGCTAATGTTATGATAAGGGACACTCCACACATCTTCTCTCTTTTTATATACATATATATTTCCTGGAAAGAAACAAAACAGAACGAACAAAAGTAATATACAAGAGAATCTAGTAATTAATACTTGAATTAACTAATAGTGAAATCAAGTCAAGAACTTAACCATATTCCTCATTAATGGTGCCATAGTTTTGATCTAATGTTCATGCTCCAATAAAAAAGCGGTCGTTGTCAGTAATTAACCTAACCAAAGGTTAGGGTCAAATCCACAGGGAATACGGGGCTTGATTATAGAGATCCATTAACAATCATTTCAAGCATTGATTACTAAAATCTCTAAATTGGGGTTTTCTTTGTAATTCAAAAATAAAATAAAAACTAAACTAACTGTACAGGAAGACACTAAAATTTAGGGACCACTTAGGGATAGTGTTCCCCATGATTCATTGACACAATTACCCTAGACAACATACATTTAATTGGGAATTCACATTCAGGATGGTAATTTAGGTTCTTCCAGCCCTCTTGTGAATGTGAAGGTCGAATTTCACCATGATGCATGGTCAGCAACCATGGTGTGCCAACTAACCATTACCCATTGTCCTAGTCAACCTCCCATTGGTCAGGTTTGGTTGATTAGATGAGAACACATCGATCGCATCCTGTTATTTACCTCTCTTTTCCTATTTGTCACTACCTTGGTTGGGATCGTGATAGTAGGCAGGGTTTGGTATTGGCCACCACTAAACAAGAATCAAAATTAAGGGAAATAAACAATACATGAAAAACCTAATCAAGGAAATGGACAAAGTCTAGGTCATTTCAAGTCAACTACTCATGGGCCCCATAGCCCCAAGTTGTGGGTGCTTAGCTACTCATGGCTAAGGCAAAATCAACAATGATGCAAATAAATGACATAGTTGAAAGTTTACCCAAAGCAATGAAGAGCAAGAACACCTTCATGTTGAAAACCACAAGCTTGGCTTGATGGCAAATGAGTACAATGTGGGATTTAAATTCACCAAAAGTGGGTCTTCAAATTGAAAGATAAAAATCTACTCTAAACCCTAAAAATGCTCCTGGAATATTTACAAGTAATTGTGAATGTCGGGTCTCTCCCAAAAAAAAATCCTCACATAAAGTATATATAGTGTTTAAAAATTTAACCCTAAAAATAACACAGAAAAGACAGCTGGCAGCTGGTACATCGGATAGGTACGACTTGTAGGGTGACCTATGAGCCGTAATCGAGGTCTCGTTGTCAGCACTTGGCATTTTGGACTTGACTGTTATGTCACACTATTACGAGTCTTGCTCGGGCTATGACTCATATGCTCCTCTCGTAATCTAGGTCTTCAGTTTTTTATCCAACATTTTGGCTATATGATTATTGCTACGAGTCCACCTATACATTTCGTAGTGTAACTTATGACTCGTAGGATGGGATCGTAAGATTGACCTCCACTTAGCAGATTTCTGAGTTTTTTTATCTTTGTTTCTTGCTACAACATGCGCTACTACTCGTAGATGAGCTCGTATATCCTATGATTCAGCAAAATCTGCAACTTTTCATCAAAAATCATGCCAACCTAACTTTTCTGCTAGATCAACATAAAAACACTTAAAAACCATAAAAAGTCGCATTAAGAACTCACAAAATTCCTTGTTTTGGGCATCAAATGTGTTGTATTTGGACAGTACGTCAACAACCTCAACTTAGAATTTTTTTCTTGTCCTCAAGGGACGACCCAATCTAAGCAGACAATGAAAGACACATAGTAGTTACACAAATGGCATATACATCATTTACTTTAAATCAAGTACCCAACTCTCATTTTCAAAACTAGATTGCAAAGCTACTCAGCAAACCAAAACACAAAGAATGTGTCCGGCAATCCAACTATGACAAGCAAAGGAACCATCCACAATCACTAGGTTAGTCATATGCTAATTATGAAGTACAAATACCCTCACAGAAAGGAAGTCCCTCTTTATCACTCAAAGTGCATTAAAGCATGAAGTCAAATTTAAAGGTTAAGGTATTTTTTTCTTTTTAATATGGCTAATATTATAAAATTTAAGTTTGTTGGCCTTCATAATTTAGACAAGAACTATTTGTAATGACTCTGAAGGTCATTTTTGATATTCTCAACTAGATTACTGTTTTACCCTTTTCAAAAGTTGTTTTGAGTCATTTCTGGATGGGTTGAAAAGTCAAATTTCAAAAACCTTGTGAAAATTTAGAATTTTGCTAAAGAAAGAATTCTTAGAGGCTTAAAGTTAGAAATTTTGAGTTTTGAGGTAATTTTGAGTTTCGTGAGTCAAATGCAATTTTGTCAATTCTATCAGCTCCGAAATGAGAAATTTATTCTAGGAGAACTGACGGAATTGAATTTGAAGTTAAAAGAGAGATTTTGGATCCAAAATTGCATTTTTAGTTAAATTTGGATCATAGTTTGACTTTGGTCAACATTCAGAGTTCGAAAGCTCTGATCAAAAGGTTTCGGATGGTGAAACTAACACTACAAATGGTCTCATTGTAATTTTTAGAGTTTTTGAGAGTTTTTTGAGTATTTGGAGTTTTAACTAGTTTCCTTGAGTTTTATTGGGTTTGGGGCCAAAGAGGTCTCAAACTAGAATTCTGATGGCCCATTGAGTCCGGAACATCGATTCTAGAAGGTTGCAAATTTGGTTTGTGTTCATGGGGTTGCAAACGAGCTCCGAAGGTCTATTTTGTAATTTTGTGTTGTCTTGAAATTGCTGATATCCGGTGTAGAGATTTGACCTCCATGTTCACAGAGGCATATCTCCTTGAACCTCTCCGTGCACGAATGAGGGCTCCGCATTCACAGAGTTTTAGGATAGTCTAACCTCCATGTTCGCTTGAGTACTTTTCGTGTTCACGGAGTACTTTTAGTGCCTGAACAGTGTTTAATTTTAAATAACGGTAATTAAAGATTTTCACCATTTTTAACATTTCTAAGTTCGATTTTGGGGAGATTTTTGAGGAATTTCAAGACAAAGCTTTTGGATAACGTGTTTCTAACTTATATATCCAATTTGCATTGATTAATTCATGATTTTAGTATCAAATTTTTTATTTTTTATTTTTAATTGGAGAAATTGAATTTTTCTTCGACATTTTTAATTAAAAAAATGATGATTGGAGATTCATTTCACGTCCTTTTCAGAAATAGTATTCATCATTAGATTTCTTATTACTAGGGGAACATTTTCATGTAAAAAATTTCAGATTCGAGAACCTTTTTTGGGATGAGATTTTTATCCCATTTTGCGCTTTTCACTCGAA
The DNA here is from genome assembly GCA_025774065.1 of Solanum ossicruentum. Taxonomy (NCBI): domain Eukaryota; kingdom Viridiplantae; phylum Streptophyta; class Magnoliopsida; order Solanales; family Solanaceae; genus Solanum; species Solanum ossicruentum. The sequence goes on along the minus strand of JAOTQR010071297.1, from coordinate 762 downwards.
TTACTTGATTTTAGTTTCATTCACTTTGTATTAAGATTGAGAATTCATATTTGACTAGATTGTGGTGTTTTTGGTACGAAACCTAAGGAGAAGGATCTGACTTGCGTTTGATTTGACTATTGATTGAGTCAACTGGATGGGTTACTTGTGATTTATGTGAGTTTTTTAGCTAACTGGAAAATTATAACAGTAAGGTGATTATTCGGATAAAGTCCTAGTGAACGGCCTCGGAGTGGAATTTTGATGGTTCCATCAACTCCGGAGTGGCCAAATTAAGGTAGGAGCATGTCTGATCCAGTTATATCGTGATTTACATATTTAATCGCCAGAATTGGTTAATAGTTGACTCAGTCAATGCCCTCAAAAAACATTCCTCAAATGAGAATTTTGGCAGTCTGGTTAGCTCTGGAATGTCAAGTTTGGTCTGGAACATTGAGTTAGGTATAGGACGGTCGTTCGTTTGGTACCCAGGACTTTCGGATGTGATTTGGATCCCCTAAGGGCTTTATGTTAAAAGTTGCGTATTAAAATATAGGATCCTCACTTCATCATGGGAAGAACCATTGGGATTCCGATTGTACCATTGAATCTGAAACATCAAAATCTTTATAAATACATAATTCGTTTGCAAAAATTGAAGTTCAAATGGACCCGAAATAACGAAAAAGTGATTAAAAGGTTAAGAAAAGGGGGGGAGCATGTCTAGGTGTTGCCATGTGGCATAGTCTTGTGATGTCTGATGGTAGTGATGTGGCCAATGCT
>JAOTQR010071277.1:0-13289 GCA_025774065.1 Solanum ossicruentum | reverse complement strand
GGCCTAATGATTGGTATATGAGTTAAGTGACTTTATGATTATGAAAGGAATGTATATATGAGTTGTTATCATGAAAAGCATATATAGTATTGCGAGTTGACCATACCCAATTGAGGGATGATGCCTCAATCACCTCGGATGGAGGTGGTATGCCATCAACCAATTGAGGGGTTGATACCCCAATCACTTTAGGTGGAGGGTGGTCATGTCCATCAACCAATTGAGGGGTTGATACCTCAATTTCCTCAGATTGGAGTGGTAAGCCATCAACCAATTGAGGGGTTGATACCTCAATCACTTCTCATGGAGGGTGGTCATGTCCATCAACCAATTGAGGGATTGATTCATCAATCACTTCTAAGGGGTGGTCTACCTTAGATTCCAACTACTAAGTTGCTTGGTCTATGATCGTGGTCTCTTCCTTCACATGTAATATGTTCTATATAAGCATGTTTTACTTCAAGTATCATTCATACATGATATATTGTTATTATGCTATCATTTGCTTATGATATTGCATTTTGACTATATTTCCTATCTCTTGTTGCATTGCATCCTACATACTTAGTATACTCAAATGTACTCACGCATACTCTATGTCTATATGATAATACCATGTAGGAATCGGACCCCCACTTGAACATCCTCATCCTCCTCGTGACTAGTGCTATCTCTACAAAGCAAGTTGGCGAGTCTTCAGTTTCGGGGACGATGTCTTTGAATCTCTTTCCTTTACTGTATGTTTTGAGTATAAAGGTGAACTCGGTTGCTTGTCTTGACCTCTGGTAAGTTCTATGTTTAGAGGTGTTGTTGGACAAGTCATGTAGTTACGATTGAGCTTGAATCGATTTGAGTCTTTGATGTTTTATGATATGAAAGGTTTTCCCTTAGCCCCTCGTACACTTACTTCTATTCTCATTTGTTGTTTTATTTCTTCTGCGACCAAGGATATGCTAAGTGACTTGTTTAGGGTCTCTTTGGGTTCCCCATTCGCTGTGTCACATCTAGGATCTAGCCTTGAATCGTGACAATACCCAGTGGAATCTCACAAAATATTGTTTAGGAAAACTTTGATTATATCATAAAAAGAGCTGTAAGATATTATTTCTCTCATAGATCATGTTCAATTCGGTGAAGAATGAGGAAGTTGATTAACAAATTTATAATATGGTGAAGGTATAATCTTTTCTTTATTTTCTAAATATTGATAATTAAGAGCGTTTCCTTAATAAGTCTTAATATTAGGTAATCTCTATTAATGAATTTGTATTCTCTTTATGTATTATTTTCCCTTAAAGTCGAGAAAAATCTCACCAGAGATGGCCATTTTTAAGTTGGTGGTAACTAAATGTTTTTTCCTTCAAACTGCATAATTATTTACTTTTTTATTTATTTAATTTTTAGATTCACTTTTGAATTAGAATTTCTTTATACATAGAATTCACTCTTGATTTAGGAATATTTTATATAAATAATTATTGCGAAAGAAAGAAAAAGTATTACTAATATTTTTTTAGTATTTAAGACTTTGATATTAATTAAAATTTAGATTATCAAATATTTTTTAATAAAAGCGTGTAATTGAAGAAATTTAAAAGAAAACGATTAACTAAAATTACGTTGAAATATTAAACTACTCATTTTATATTTTGATGTCTTTTTTAAAAATTAAATTTTAATCAATTAATTATTTAACTCCTAACTATTCAACTAATTAAACTTTTTGCCCTTCATTAAAAGACTCTACTTTAGATTAAATTATCTTTTTATCATTTTTCTTAATTTCTCAGTTAATTATATTTATAATATTGACATTTAAAATATATGAAAAGAAATAATAAAGTAAGGACTTCTAGCCATGGAAAGACCCCCTAAATCTTTCTTATTTGATAGATTTCTATTTTTTGCTTATTTGAATCAAGAAATACCCTGTCGCTAAGGAAAATTCTAATTTACCATGTGTTCTAATTAGTGATAGAATCTCTATATATAGAACATTTATAAATGAATAATTTATCAAAATTACTTTGTAGTGAATTATTTATCTTTTAATATATTCATAATTAAATAATTCTTGTTGTGATCATGCCCAACGCGCATACAATAAAACTAGTATTACTAAAAATGGGAAGCACCAAAGATGAAAAATTAAATTACCATTTTACCCCTATACTAAATTAATTTTTTAATAAAATATTTAGTCAATTAAATATTAAATAGTAACAATATCATGTTTTATTGTACCAAAAATATCCCTATTTTTATTGTATTTTGTACCAAAAGGTGAATTTAATTTCTTACAAATATTAAATATTTATTAGATATATTACTGTATGTATAAATATGCTTAATAAATCACACACTACTTGACTGGGTTCATGCATCTACAAAAACGTATAAGAAACTTTTGTATTGTATGTCTTTTGCACCACTCTTTATTATAAATTTACAACCAATATTATGTCTGTTTGAATTCCTGACTACATTTATTGGAAAATTTTTTTTGGATAATTAATCAGTAGAATACTAATAGTCTCAGACATGTTATGAATTAAAAAATCGAATCCACTAAACAGGAAGCATCTAAAACAATGGAAGTGCAAGGTGGTTATATGATTGAGCTAAAAGCATATATAAACTTATTTCTTGATCCATTTTTGGTAGCTCTATATTTAACAATGTCCAGAATAAATCATCTTGCTTTTTATCAATTCATCTTTATGCAATTTAGGAGCATTAACACATCAAAAGAAATTGTTGCAGAGATTGAAAGTCATACAATTTAGGAATGAGGATACATGTAAAGGTATAGCAGTAGTCACAATCAACTTTATCTTCAATGTGCTATCTTACTCTAATGAGTTATTGTCGTTAGATTTTTTATTCACAAGATGAATTTAAGTGTACATCAAATTGTCTGAATGAGTGTGAACATGTCCAAATCTTCGTTGCAATGACTTTTTGGGAAATATTTTAATTATATTTACTGTAAATATTTGAATGAGACATTTATATGTAGTTCAAAGTGTATTTTATATTTTATCATATTATATTATTAGTATTCTTTTATTGATGTCATTAAAACTAACTTAAACATTGTCAAAATATAGTTTGAACTTGTTGCTTGTCCTTTAAAACTTTTTAAAGTCACAACCTATTTAAAGTCACAACCTAAAGGGTGAAGACCTCACAAAAGTATCTTTTGTAAGTTACGTAAAGAAATTGAGTTCTTATGATATCATTGTCTTAGCTAATTTTGGATTTGTCCTATCATCTCGACCCCATAGAATCTACAAGATTACCTCGAGGATGTTTTCAGCATTCACGCATCATAGATCAGCCATGAAAGTTTGTTCAATGAGTAATTTTTTGTCTGCTCTCTGGTTGGAAGGAAGTTATAATCGATGGAGGAAAATGACTTCTTAAATTTAAAGAGTGAGAAGCTTGATAGTTGAAAGTTGTATTGCAAAATCAACCTTCAAATCATAGTGTCACGACCCAAGCCTAGGGCCTAGACATGACTGGTGAATGGGGAACCCGAAGGAACCCCAAACAAACCTCATAGCATATCATCACACATCCTTGGTCGTGGAAGCAAGATAGGTCATCATAAGAAGCATAAACAAGGGAAAATTGGGACTATGAGAAAGAGACTCATGCTTAAATAGCTTTAGTATCATAAGTGAGTCAAACTCAAGCATAATACATATCTTATCCAATAACACCTCTAACATAGAACTTAGCGGGGGCCAAGACAAGCAGTCGGGCTCACTGTCATAGTCAAAGTATACCAAGATGGAAAGATAGTCTTTAATACATAGCAATAACGAAGAGCGTCTCAATAGAAAATAAGAGAAATACAGACCAACGTCCCTGGAAAGGAGGACTTGCCAACTAGCTTGAATGATACCGAACTAGCCACGTGGAGGAGGATGATCAACTTAGGCTCTGGTTCCTACATGGTAATATCATGTAGAAAAGAGTATGCGTTAGTACGTTTGAATGCACTAAGTATACAGGATGCAATGTAACAAGAGATAGGCAACATAATTGAAATGCATAAACATAGACAATGGATAGTATAGTAACGATATGACATGTATGAATGATACGCGAAGTAAAATCATTCTTATATAAATCATAATACATAATAAGAAGGACACCATCATTAGACCAAACAACTAGTGCTTAGAATCCAAGGTTTGACATCCCCGTGGAGGGTGACCAAGGTATATACCCTTTAATCGGTAGATGAACATCACACCCTTCATCAAGGTGGCCAAGGTATCAACCCCTCAACAATGATTAATGGACATCCCACCCACCATTTTGGTGGTCAAGGTATCAACCCCTTGCCGGTTAATGGACATCACACCCTCCAATTAGGTGGTCAAGGTATCAACCCCTTATCAGTTAATGGACATCATAGCCTCCAATTAGGTGGTCAAGGTATCAACCCCTTAACAATGGTTGATGGACATCACACCCTATAATAACATAGATACTTCTCATAAACATAACTCATATAAACATTCATTTCTCATAAAGTCATTCAACTCATAAGACATGCTTTGGACCTTCAATTCCTTAAGAAATCACATCCGGACATTTTATTAAACACTTAGAGGGTGTTGTGCAAGTGTAAAACCATGCAATTCAAGAGTAAAACCATGCTAGTAAATTCAATGTAAAAGCTTCAATAGATACTTGGTGACACCCTCAAGCAATAAACATCAAAACCGTTCACCATACCATTCAATACATCTTAGATTCATAGCTCAAAACATGGTAAAACAGTCATAATTTCATAAGCTCAAACATAGTGTGTACTGATTTTCATAATAGATAAGACCCATGAATAAATCAACTAGAAATCATGCAATTTTTGAGTAAAGAGAGCTTGGGTATCATGGGTGAAAGAAACCCATGAAAGAAACCCACATACCTTAGCTTTGGAGAACCTTTAAAAAAGATTGGAGATGGAGACTTGAAGCTTGAATGAAATTCTTAAAGATTTGGTCTTGAGTTTTGGGACTTGAATTTAGGGTGAAATATGAGTCTAAGTGTGTGAGATGATAAAAGTGAATATTAAGGATGATATGAGGGTGAAATAAGGCTAATTATATGTATTTTCTCATGTGGGAAGGCATAGGCCCAAGACTTAAAAGTCTTGGACTGAAGTCAAAAATCAGGAAAGTTTTAATACTAGTGCGTGTCGTGGAAGGAACGCGCACTTACACTCTTTTTAGCATTCTTGAAAAATTCATAATTCGATTTGGTTGCTTAAAAATAGGGGTTAGACCCTTCTACCCCTAAATTTGACCCCCTGAACAAGAATATGAAGTCGAATTTTCAAAATAACGAATAAATTTTTAGATATATGAAAATTAAGATTCTGGACATTTTCGAGGCTCATTTTTGGACACTTTTGGGGTCGTTTCACATATTATACTAATTAATTTACTCTTTGCGGAAACTAAAATTTACTACCAACTATGTAAATGACAGTAAAATTATTAGCAACTTCTTGACTAAGTTCTATAAATGAATATTAGATAGAAGGGTCTTATCCAATTAAATCCTATTAATTAAGTATTAAATAATACTTTTAATAAATAGAATGACTGGATTTAGTGAAATCCTCTAATACTCTAAACAATTATAATGTTAACTGTTGCAAAACGTTTGGGTGTTCTTCACATAATAAATTAATGAAACATTATCTTATAGAAAGGATATTATGTATATGATAGGATGATGGAGATTTAATGAGATCTCATTAAATGATAAATTAAATAATTTCTTGTAGAACTTTTGAGTTTTCCGCAACTAATAACTTGAAATAATGATAAATTATTTTACATTACATATTCAACTATGATCTTTAATTAATCATTTTATAAAATAACAGTATTTTCCATGTGATTCCACAAAAATGGAGTCTTGAAAATACTAAGTGTATGCAAACCTTATCACTAGTTTGAAGATAAAGAATGTGTTTCCGATTAGTTGAAGGAATTACATTATATAACGGAAGTTAAAAATATGTCTTTCTCACGTTTTAATAAAACAATAAAGTATATACAGCTGCAATTTTTTTTTCTTTTGGAAATAAATAGATTCAAACTTACCAGGAACGTATACCTTCATTTCTGCCTCCTACCTTTGCCTTTCATATTAAAAGTATGTCAAAAAATTATTGTCTATGAGGACTCGAATTTTCGTATAGCTTTAATGATACTTGAAATTTGGTTCCAGAAACTTTTGGGCCAAGATGATACATTATGGAAGCCTCCACGGGCTGTGTGACCCCCTATATGGGACCCACAAATCAATTTAACTCCATTACTACTCTTTCTTATTCTAAACACTTAGCTTCTCATTCATTCGCTCAAACGCTTGCCGAGTCTTCTTTTCGAACTCTGACCGGCGGATTCCCGTGGAAACTCTAATCTCAATTTAAGTTCACTTTCAAGCTTTCAATCAAGCTTATTTATGTTGCCTTAGTCCATCGTGAGTCTCCTACATCAAGCCAAGTTCGAAGGAATTCCATCGGCTAAGTTTTTTCACAAGTACCAATAGAAGGTTCAACTTTAAAGGGTCATATCTCTTAGCTCAAAAGGAATTGGGTATCCCACTACCTATCATATTAAAGCTCTTTGAATTAACTCTCCAACTCACTTAGTTTCACCTCATTTAGAGTTCGGATGAAGAAGTTATCCCCATTTTCGTAAAGCTCTCTTGTGTTGTGTTGTCACCATTTCTCTAAGGCAAGCCACAGGGGCACCTACACGGGCCGTGTGGCATCCCGCAAACCATGGGGATGGGCTTGGGTCTGAAATGACCACTTTTTGACCAAGTAATGTGCCAAGACCAGCCACACGAACCATGTGGTATGGCACGGGCCGTGAGGCCCTCTGTGAGGCTTCCGAAGTGAAAATTTTTCTAAGTGTTGAGCCATGTTCCAATTTCCAGATTTTTTCCTAAGTGTAGTCTCACGGGAACTCCACATGAACCATGGAGTGCCACATGTGCCGTGAGGCCTCAAGTAAGTTGACGCTTTGTCATTTTTCTCTCCATTTCATTAATGACATTTTCGTAAATATGGCTATTTCTATTAGTCTTTTGGGGACTATTATGTTGTTCCATGGTCATTTAAAGACTTAAAAGCTATTTCAAACATTCGAAATCACTTCTCATATTTTAAATCCTCTCAAAAGCTTTCGACAAAAGAATTTTTGGAGATTTCAACACTTGAGCTAGGGAACTCAATTCTTCTTCAAATTCTTTGGAGTTTTCTTCATCTTGGTGAAGGTATATTAGTTGATCCTTGATTCCTTCCAATCAAGGAAACCTGAAATTTTTTCAAGAAAATCTACATGGATTTTGCTTACTTTAATATGGGGTTTGAATATTATGATTCTTAAAATTCTATTGATGCATGGGTAGTTTTTATTTGATGATTTTACGATGATTTCGACTATTATATGAGGATTTACATTGGGTTTATGAAATTATCAGCATGCATGACCCTTTTTAAGGCTTATTTAGGCATGAGTGATTATATTATGATTTTAAATGTGAATTTAATTATGTTTTAGATTGAATTGCATATAATATTGTTGATTTTAGATTGAATATTCATTACCCATGCTTTTCATCACATCATTCATGGCATTTATATTCATGTACATGGATTATTATGGAAATTATGAATTGGGTTAAGCCAAATTATGTTTTATGAAATGATTTTGATATGATATTGATTATGACAAGAATATGATCACATAGATGTCTATTGATTATGGCTCTTTGAGTATTTTGGGTGCTTGAACCATTTTGTATATAAATAGACTATTCCTACGCATAAGTACTATGACTATCAAATTATGAATTTTGGCACTGAGCCTAAGTATGAATTATTAAGAATGGTCTTTGGCTTTTGAGCCTAAGAATGCATTGAAATGATTTGGAAAGAAATGACAATTGACTCTTTTAAAAGCATGTATACTATAAGTATTCTTATGGGATGACGACTTAGGACTAGTGGATTGAGGGGGTGCTCTCTTTCCTAGAACTATATGGCTAACATAGGTTATGTGAAATCCTATCCAAAAGGGAATACGTTCCCGCAGGATAGGTTCCTATAAGGTAAAGTGTAATGTGACATGATATTCTATATGTGGAAATTCTATCCAAAATAGGATATGTTCCCGTAAGAAAGGTTGCTTCATACGAACTGGGATACGTTCTCATAAGGTGGAGTATGGTTTACCATTGACAAGTAAATACCTCTTTACCAATAAGGGGATTTCATCGAGATTCCAAGTAATAGCTCACTTGGTCTTACTCATGTCGGTTGAGTTCACATCCCCACTATATATATGAGCATCATTTGCACTTAATGCATCATTGGTTTCATGGCATCTTGTTATATTACGTCCCTTTTTATATATCCCTTTCTATAATATGTGCCCTAGTCATCTAATATAGGAATGCAGGTTTTGGTAAGTTACATGCATTGCACTCCGCATACTTCGTACATTCAAACGTACTAACACATACTTTTTCCTACATGATCTTACCATGTAGGGACCAGAGATTTCTTTCATCCACGGTTCGATGGCTAGGTCGGATTTTGAGACATTTATTTCGATGCATCCCATATTCCACGGACAGCCACTATTCCTATACCTTAAGTTTCTTTTGTTTATGTTATCTATACTTGAGGGTGAGCTCGGAAAATGTCTTGGCCCCCATCCTATCTTATGACTAGAGGCATTGTTGGACATCTTGTAGACCCTCGTCGGATCTATATGTTATAAGTTGTATTTGAACCTTATTATCATGGTTATCTTTTTGTTATGGCTATCATGGATTGATTATGGGAATTATGATATGTATATGTTTGTTTGATGTGGAAATGTGGAAGATCCTAAGTCCCGAATACCCCCATCGCGTGAGTTCTACTTTCCCGTTCCTTAGAACTATATGTTTAATTTTGAATGTGCTTCCGAATTGATGATGTGAACTTTGGTACATTGAGGCTTGTTTAGGGACTCTCGGGTTCTCACCTGTCGTGTCACTCCTAGATCCTTGGTCCTGGTCATGATAGAGATGGTATTAGAGCACTAGGTTTATAAATAGTCCTCTAAGTCTAACATACTGCGTCATGTAGAGTGTTATTCATGGGTGTAAAGCGTGCCACATCTATGGCTAGGAGGCTACAAGGAGTTTTAGAAAATGTTTTACTTTTTCATGATTCATATCGTGCTATGGAATGTGTCTTAAAATTTCCTATCTCCATCCCTCCCAACTGAATAGGAAAAGTTACTATAGGCTCATAATGCAATCCAAACAAAAGAAATGTTGTAGCTAATCTTATAGATGAAGTCAAAGGGAGTTAGTGAAGGATGTGCATTATTTGACAAGCTTAGTCCTTTGGGTATTTGGAAGTTTTCTTGGGTTGGCTGATTATGATGGAAGATTTGTGGAAGTTTTCTTATCTATTGCATCTCTATTGACCAAATTAACTCAAAAGAAGGCCAAGTTCATATAGTCAAATGAGAGTAAGAAGGATTTTCAAACTTTAAAAGATTGGGTTACATCGGCTCTTGTTTTGACTTTACCGAATGACTTAGATAGGTTAGTGGTAAGTTGGGATGTTTCTCGGATTGGGTTGGGTTGTGTACTTATGCGACAATATGGGAAGGTGGTAGCATGTGCATCAAGGCAATTGGAGGTGCATGAGCAAAATTACTCGTCTCATGATCTTTAGTTTTCGAGGGTGGTATTGGCTTTGAAAATTTGGAGACACTATTTGTATGGGGTGCATGTTGATGATTTGCCAACCATAAGAGTTTGCAATATGTTTCCACTCAAAGGGATCTTAACTTGAGGCAAAGAAGATGGTTGGAAGTCCTTAAGGACTACGACATGGGTGTACAATATCATCTCGGCAAGGCAAATGTGGTAGCCAACATTCTTAGTAGGTTATCTATGGGAAGTGTAGCTTATGTTGAGGAAGAGAAGGGCGAGTTGGCTAATGGTATTCACCATTTGGCTGGATTGGATGTTAGGTTGGCCGACTCTAATGATGATGGGGTCCATGTTCACAATGGGGCCAAATCTTTTGTGGTTGTTGATATTAAGGCTAAGCAAGACTTAGACCCATTATTTAGGGTGTTAAAGAGGTTAGTTGCCAAAAATAAGATAGAGGTTTTCACCCAAGGGGAAGAAGGTGTAACTTGGTACCAAGATCTATCGTATGTTTCAAATGTTGATGGTCTTATGGATATGATCATGAGTAAAGCCCATAACTCGTATTATTCTATTCACCTGCGATCTACTAAGAGTTACTAAGGTTTGAGAGAAGTGTATTGGTTGCATGGTTTGAAGAAAGATATAGCCAAGTTTGTATCTGAATGCCCTAATTGTCAACAAATGAAGGTAGAACACCAAGGACTCAGTGGTTTGACTCAAGATATTAAAATTTCTACTTGGAAGTGGAAAGAGATGGATTTTGTGGTTGGTTTTCCTCGGACTCGAAAGCAATTTGATTTGATTTAGGTTATTGTTGATCGGGTGACTAAGTCAACCCACTTCTTATTAGTTGAGACTACTCTCAATATTGAAGGTAATGCCAAGTTATGTAATTTGGAATTGGTTAGGCAAGATGGTATGCCTACTCCCGTTATGTTGGATTGTGATACCCAACTTAGTTCTCACTTTTGGAAATCATCTCAAAGGGGGCTTGGCCCTAAGGTGAAGTTAAGTACATACCATTTTTCACCGTCGATCCATTAGGCAAGCTGAGAGCATAATTCGAGTGTTGCAGGACATGCCAAGGTCCTGTATGTTAGAATTCAAGGTTACTTGGAGTGATCATCTACCACCTATTGTGTTGGCTTAGAACAATAGCATTCATGCTAGCATTGGTGTGGCACCCTTTGGGGCTTTGTGTTTATAGAAGGTGTAGGTCCTTTGTGGGATGGTTTGAGTTAGATGAGATGACTTCTATAGGCCGGGATTTAGTGTTGGAGGCTATGGAAAAAGTAGATTTAGTTGGGGAAAATATTTAGATGGTTCAAAGTCATCCTAAGGTTTTGTTTGGATGTTGGAAAAAGGGAGCATGGGTCTTGTATTGGTGATTGGGTATATGTGAAGGCCTCACCTAGGAAGGGTGTGGTACGTTTTGGAAAGGAGGGAAAGTTAAGTTCTTCGTGTGTAGGTTCTTATAGGGCCTTTTGAGCATATTGGGAATGTGACTCTAGGTTAGAATTGCCTCCGAATTTGAGCTCTACTCACCGGTTCTTCATGTATTTATGTTGAGAAAATCAGTGGGTGATCATAGTACTATGGTTCCTTTGGAAGGGGTGGAGTTGGAGGAGAACTTATATTATGAGAAAATTTCGGTGGAAATTTTTGGAGAGGCAAGTGAAGCGGCTTTGTTACAAAGACGTGGCTTTGGTTAGGTGTATTGGAGAATCAACTTGTGGAAAGTGCTATGTGGGAAGTGGGATCAAGTATGATGCGACGAGACATCTATCCTTTCCAATCTACTCAAGCCCATTGTATTAGGTTCTTCTTATACTGAATGGTCCTAATTCTTTCGCTCTTGAGTCTCATGACATGACATACATCATGTGTACGAAAATGATTCATTTTATGATGTTTTAAAATGATTCGAATATGTTTTTTGATACGGGTTTTAATGATTTAATGATTTTTAAATGGTGAATTATGCATTGTACCTTGTGTTGGGAAGTATCACGTCCTAAGTCAAGCCTTTAAATCCTTGTTCTACCACATTCGAGGATGAATGTTCCCAAGGGGGAGATGATGTAAGGACCCAGATTATCATATGGTTTTAGTGATGCTTGGAATTTGGTTTCGAAAAGTTTTGTGCCAAGATGACACCTTATGGAAGACTCCACGGGCTACGTGACCCCCTATAGGTGATCCTAAATCAATTTAAACTCATTCATTACTATTCATTCTTAGTCTAAACACTTAGCTTATAATTTACTCGCTCATACGCTTGTCGAATCCTCTTTTTGAACTCTGACCGGTGGATTCCCGTGCAGCCTACAAGATCAATATAGGTGCATTTTCAAGCCATCAGTTCAAGCTTATTTATGTTTTTTTAGGCCATCATGGGTCTCCTATATCAAGCCAAGTTCAAAGAAATTCCATCGGCTAAGTTTTTTCACAAGTACAAATAGAAGGGTCAAATTTAAAGGTTCATATCACTTAGCTTAAAAGGAACTGGGTGTCCCGAAACCAATCAAATTAAATGTCTTTGAATTAGCTTTCCAACACACTTGGTTTCACCTCATTTAGAGTTCGGATGAAGCAGTTATACTCGTTTTCGTAAAGCTCTCCTATGCTATGATGTCACCATTTCTCTAAGGCTTGCCACATGGGCACCCCATGGGCCGTGTGGCATCCCATGAACCGTGGGGATGACTTTCAGCCTAAAATGGCTACTTTTTTCCCGTGCCTTGACCAGCCACATGAACCTTGTGGTGTGGCATGGGCCGTGAGGCTTCCGGAGTGAAAATTTTTCTAATTGTAGAGCCAAGTTTCCATTTCCAGATTTTTGCCTAAGTGTAGTCTCACAGGCACTCCACATGAAACGTAGTGTGCCGCACCAGCCGTGAGGCCTCAAGTGAGGTGACACTTTGTCATTTTTCTCTCAGTTTCATTAATGGCATTTTCATAAATCTGGTTATTTCTATTGGTGTGTCGGGAACTCCAATGTTGCTCATTGGACATTTAAAGACCTAAAACCTATTTCAAACATTCAAAATCACTCTTTATTTTTTAAATCCTCTCAAAAAATTTTTACAAAAGAACTCTTGGAGATTTCAACACTTGAGCTAGGGAACCCAATTCTTCTTCAAATTTTATACGGTTTTCTTCATCTTGGTGAAGGTATGTGGGTTGATTTGTCATGACCCAACCTAGGGACCGTAGTTAGTGCCGATTGGGCACCCAGACAAACACTAAACCGGATTTCCATCTATAATAGCTAAGGAATCTATCGAAATTCCGGTAGAGTTTCCTCTGTTTTACTAACTAACCAAACCTGCAAACAGCAACCCCAGCATACAACAAATATCTATACACATATATATGCGGGCCAACAAGGTCACCGCTGCAGTAGAACCGCCCAACAAATGTATTATACACACGTAGTCATACCACATGCAATATCCCACACCCACATGTATCCACAGACCTCTATATATACGAACTGAATCATAGGACGGGACAGGGCCCCGTCA